>JAVLVB010000252.1:1130954-1146983 GCA_032876305.1 Orestias chungarensis
GATTTCCTGATTTTAAATGTATGGATAGGGTAATCACATTTATCTCGCGATTTCACAATAGTACAAATTTTTGTGGTTTAAATATATATATTTTATTCAGCTAATAAAATCATGATTAAAAACTAATGTATTCTACTTTGTAAAAATGTATTATTAATCTAAAACATTGAGGGAAAAACAAAGGGCATCTGTCAGGGGTTAAATACTTTCAGCATTTCTTCACCTCGTTCTCTCGCTGCCTTTTATCCAAGTCTTCCATGGGGGTGTGAGTATCCAGCGGGGTCCTCAGTCTGTTCTGGATTTCTTTTTCGTTCCTCGCCAGAGCTTTGTTAATTTTATCTATTGCACTGATGAGCTCTGCGACCTTCGGATCCTCAGGTGTGCTTTTAATAACGGCTGATGAGGAAAGGAACACAGAAATAAGTCATTTCACCAATCCAGCTTTGGATTTTCTGCCTCATCCGGTGTAAGAAAAGATTTTTTCCTCTCACCGGCCTTCTGGGGACGGATCACCTCCGCCGCCGGGGTTTTCAGGGAGTTCATCAGAACGGATCTACGACTCTTCAGGTCTGCCAGTTGTCGGTCGAGGCTAAACAAAGAGATAATTATTCACGGTTCAGAAAATCAAACAAAAATCAACTAAGTTACTGGAGAGGTTTTCTTTTGCACCTTTTCACACTATCAAGTGCCTCTGGATCAGGGGGTGGAATCTCAAAACATGCCCCTGGGAAGCTTTTGGTAGCCCCCTGTTGATCCTCCACCTCCCAGTACTTGCTGTCCGAGTGGGACTTCAGGATCATGTTTTCTCCGCGCACCATTGAGTCCTGCATTGACACAAACGTGGCCAAAAAACGTCAGTTTCTATCGCAGGCCGGCGCTGAAACTCTACGCATGCTGCCGAGATCTTACGCTCTCATCCACCCAGTCACAAAGGGAAACCACGGGGGTGGGTTCTGTGGGCTGGGTCCTACGCAGCTTCAGAGGAACGACGTTGCCGCTGAGCTCCCTGAGGGCCTCGATGCGCTGCTCATTTCTTTGCATGGATGGTTCGTCTCCCTTTCAGGTGGCATTAAGTTAGACACAACAGGAATTTAAACGTTTAGACGACAGTGTAGAAAGTCCATCTTTCTGATCTCATCTTGAACGCTGAAAGTGAAAATGTCTGGCTTCACACCTGCTTGGAATTTGAACCTCGACAAGTGGGAAAAGCACCAAAATACTGGATCTTCAACTATCTCGAAGGGACGCGGTCACGTCTCACAGATCGCCTTTCTTTCAGTTTTACTTCCTTCTCTCTGTGAGAGTAATGCGCTTTGCATGACAATTATTTATAAACACAAAGCTGACAATGTACTTAATTGGAATTTTATGTGACACTAACAAAGCATACCACATAACTGAGAAGTGAAAGCCTCCTCACGTCTTAATTTCATTTAGGTGTGCACTTTGCAGCAACGGATATGACATAATCTAGTGCAGATACCCTACAATACTAAAAATAAAACAAAATTTTAAAAGTAAGTTATAAGCAAACTAAAAAAGCTCACCTTAAGTCAATAATGTTTCAGTTGCTAAAATTCCTATATGCTATTTAGATTGCTTTTGCAACTAATGGTTTTTATTTGTAATACAGTATTACTGACTGAAAACGAGCTTCGATTTCTTGCTGAGAAGTTACTTGCAAGTTAGTTTTGTCTCGTTTCTAGTGCATGTTTGTACAACAAACTGGACCAAAATACTTTCACAGATTTGCTGTTTTCGCAGTGGGTCATGTTATTTCAAGTCATCGTGCTGATTGAAGGCTTGTGCGACCTTTAATGACTTTTCCTCCTGGGCTGCAATATATTTAGCTGCATCCATGCTGCCATCAATCATATCTGTAGACACAATGCTTCCACCACCTTTGTCTCCCTGACAAGCATGGTGCATTCGCTGGGATGTACAGCGTTTGTTTTCCATCATGCATAGATTGCATTTCGCATGTAGGCCTGCTCTCTAAACACTTAAGTATCTTAAACCTCAATTTATTATTTACGTAATTTTTCTAAACCTTCTAATACAATATATGCATAACATTTCCACAAAGATAGTGATAGGATTTCATTGTTTTGACAATTACTTGCAAGCGATTACATTTTCAATGAAACATAGTGTGTCATGGAACCAAATGTATTAAACTTAAATTAAAACCAACTAAAAAAATGAGACAATTATATAGTTGGCCTTTTAAAGTAATTTTGATTAATTTGATTTCGATTGGATTTGTTTTGATTTGATTGGTTGGATTTGTAGCTATACAGCAGAAATGTGCTTGGCTAAAAAAACAGCAAAAACATTTAATCTTGCCAGTTTTTCTGTCTGGTTTCTACTGCAGACATCTTAATAAGCCTAAAACAACACAAAAGTAACTTAAACGTAACCTTTCAGCAAAATCAGTCAATAATTCATAGATATTGTATGGATTAAAGTCTAGAAATAGTTCTATTGGTTGATTTTTTCACTTAACACAAGTACAAAAAATATATAATTCAACAAAATATGTGAGCAGAACCATTTAGCTTGCTAAAAGGTTAATTGTAACTTGGTTTAGTCTTTTTTTTCCAAGGGTGCTAAGTTGTTTAAACCTGAAAGTGAACACAAATACTTGACAAGATTTGTGTTTTTTGCAGTTCTTAGAGGTATCAGAGTAAAGGAGGATCAAATATGAATCCATTCCTTAAAACCATAAGCATCTTCCTTTCTCCCTGTTGGTCTAGCACAAAAAAAACAACATAAAAAGTTGTTGTACACTCTTAAACTTGTTCCAGTCTGTTATCTGTCATTTTATGTATTAAATCTTTAGAATAAACGCAGCTTCAGCCTAACGTTAGAAAAAGCCTCCAGTACCTCCAGCGCCATCAGGATCTCCGAGTTGCTCCTGTTGTGGAGGGACTTTGGATCCACTGTGGAACTGAGTCTCTTCAGGGACTCGGACAACGTCTCGGCATCCAGCTGGAACTACATGGAACAGTCACCCCTTAACGGCGTCGGAAAGTATCGATGTGTTTCTTGCATCACTGACTCACTCTAGCGTTCTTTTTACCTTCTTGTAGTTTTCGAAGTTTTCCAGGTGCATTTCCTGCGCTATGCACAGGTTAAGGAAGCCTTGCCACTCAAACTGAACTCTTTCCATGACTGTCTGTTAGAAAACCACAAAAAATAAGGTTAAAATCCAGCTGTTTTGAAACTCTTGTGGCATCAAGTATGAGAATGTGCCTCTGATCTGTGTAACACGCACCATTATCGCCTGGCTGCCGGGATGCTCCATCTGAAAAAGGTTTTCTGATTCTGTTTGGAGCTTGTTGACCTCCTCCTCATGAGCCAGAAGCCCGTTCTTTTTGAATTTCTGCTTTCAAACACAGATACTAGATACATCAGCCGCTGGATTTATTGAACACACGTCCTGCCAGAAGTGGATATTAGCCGTGATCCCCGCGGATCGAGCTGGTTCTCTCCTGGTCTCACCTCGTATTCCATGAAGACCCCTGATTGGTCAACCATGCGATCGCTCCAGTCTCTGTTGAGAATCCTCTCCTGCTGGCCTGAGAGGTAGACCAGCTCCTTGGTGCAGTTCTGCATGTACTCATACAGAGAGGCCAGGTGGTTCCGTCTGAGCTTGGACCTCTCCTGCAAACGCAGCATATTAAAAAAAATCACAGCTTCCAGAGCTCAGCTTAGGATCAGCGACTTGTAATGTAAATAGAAACTCACCAAGAGTTCTGCATAGTTCTCTTTGAAGGCTTTGTAATCCTCCTGCAAAGCATAAAAAGGAGGGACCGGTAAGTGCTCAGACATGCGATCGGTTGTGCAGAAAGCATGCAGGCGCTGCTCTGGGATCTTACCGGGGAAGTCGTTGAGCTGGGCTGCAGATGGCTGCTGTAGGCTTCAATCTCCTGGTGCAGGATGTTGTGCTCGGCGATCTGCTTCTCTACATCGTACAGGCTGGGGCCGTAGTCCGAGCCCAGAATCTGGTTCTGCAAGGCGCACAGCATTTGAAGTTTCAACTAAACCTCACTGCAGTAGTTTTACACCTTTGTGTTGTTACAAGCGTACTGACATGTTTGCACTACAAACCAGACAATATTACTTAGTTTGGGTTACTTTGCTAGTTGGAAAGATGAGGGAATGTGCGGGTTCAACACACCAGTTTTTCTTTAAGAACTGGGCCCCAGTCGATCTTCTGCTTCAGCTCCAGGTCCAGCACCTGGTCGTACAGGTCCCTGTAGCTGGTGCAGCTCTTCGCCCAGCGCTCGTGGAGGTTTTTCACACTGGACACACAAAACAAAACAGAAAACTAATAGTTTCATTTTGGCTTAGAAGCTGTGACAGGGAACATTGAAGAAAAAAACACCTGTTCTCGTTGCTACGGGATGCTAATGTTCATGCTTTAATGCGTCAGATGCGTAAACTTACTCTTTCTCTATCTCCTGCGCCTGCGGGTGCTTCAGCTTCTGGGCTTTGCCCACGTCCAGGAAGAGATCCTTGAGCAGCTCTTCAGCCTGACCCAGGTTTACTGAGGCCTCTTCCTGGTTGAGGAGCTTCTTGTTCTTCCCGTCACGCTCTTTGTCCTAAATCAAAAACAGGAACACTTCATTCAATTGAAAACAAGTCAGCCAGAGAGGTTTTGTGTTACGGTTCAGGTCGGGTTCTCACCAGCGCCAGCAGCTCCTCAGATCGGAGGATGTTCTTCTCTACTATATCGGCATTCTTCTGCATGCGATTGATCACCGTAGAGAGTTCAGCCGCCTCCTTCCTGCGTAGAGACAAACAGAGGACATCTTTATGACACCACCTCACTTTAGATAGAAAGACCTGGGCACCATAACCCCATATTATGTTTAAGTTGTATTTGATGAGGTACACAAACTAAAGTAGTGACTACAGAAATATATGGAAGTTGTATTTAACCCCTATTATTCTAACACCTCCAAAGAAATACATTTATTTCAATGTAATTAAACATGTTTTAAAAATAAATATGTGAAAACATTCACGATACAAACGTATTTTTAGAGAAGTTTGCAAAGTTGTATGCTACAGTTAAGCAGCAGTTTTTTTTCTTCATTGTTTCAGACATTTTTTTTTTGTTTCCAAAGTTTCAGATCGCATTTTAAAGGTTATATTTCACACTCCTGCAGAAGGACGTGTGGAAAATCCTTCTATTGGCCAGTATTGGGAAAGTGTGCGCTTTTCTATTGGTCAGGCTAGACGCTTCTTTTTCTTCTTCTTCTCCTTATCTGTTCAGACAAATACAAACGCATTTTTTCGCATCCCTTTCAAAGATTATTTGTCTTCATAACTGCTTATTTAATGGTCGAGCTTTTTAAGGCAGTTTTTATTTAATCCTAATAAACATTTACAGGTCTGATGAAACCGCCCAAAAAAAGCTTTGCAACCTAGAGGCAAAAAAATAATAAAATAAATAGGTTGAGTACCTCACTCTTAAAACATGGTGGTGGCGGTATCATGCTGTGGGTGTTTTGGTATGTATAATTATATGTTTTTATATAGTGATGTAGAGGTCCACCTCCCTGAAGGAGAACCTACAATCTGAGTTGCATTGGAATAGTTTGTGACCTCAATTACCATCAAATGTCAGAATGCTCCAGTCAAAGGCCAGACTGAAACACAATTAGGATTCCCCAGAAAAGATTTGAACATGCTTATAGTGGATTCTCTCCATCCCATCTAAAACAAGCCGGTCTTGCAAAGACTGTCTCTACTGTCTCTATGCGTGCAGAGGCGATCGAGGGAAACCTAAAAAAGAAACAGCTGTGGTGAAAGCTTGTCGCAGGACAATTTAAAACGAGTAGGCGCCACACTTTTTAGATTTGTATTTCTAACAATGACAGAAAATCATTGTTTTTTTTTATATTTCTTTCCTTCCCTTTGTTCTATTTGCATCTCCTTTTTGGCCATGGAGGAGAGGCACCGGCTCTGAAAAACCGGCTGCAGACCTGTTCCGTCTGTTTGGTTTATGATTCCTTACTTTCGCGAAGACAACAGAGCAAAGTATTTATCTTGACCCCGCCCGGATTAAAAGAGCCGGAGGACAGATAGTTGGGTGGATGGGAGTGTCCCCCCCCCACCCCACACTGCCACTCACTCTACCCCACTCCCTCCTATTTAGCAACCAGGAATGTGGAGGACATTCCATCACCTACTGAACAATGAGAGCCGTGTCATAACTGTACCGAAGGTTTACGGTAGGTGTTGTTGGACATTATGGTTTGTAGTTGGACGACTAGTGGGTGGCAAATAGTTGTCTGTGTTTTTTTGTTTTATGTCCTACTCACTCCCTCAGTAGGAATGCAACCGTGTTTGGAGGAAAGTTACTCTGTATTGTTTAGTTAAAACCTCAGGAATCTTTCACCATTTATGGAAAGAGATTTAGTCAAGGTTTTTCTGACTTGTGACTGTATTTTACCTGCATAAAGTTCCCATTTATTTAAGTGAGACTTATGTTTGAACTACCCAGGCTCTCTGTCAGCCCGTTGTCGCTTTAACGTGAACGCCTGCAGTCACTCGGAGCCACTGTGTCGTTAAAGACAAACAGGAGACTTTGCATTGACACTCCCTTGTGGAGTCACGCACCACACCCCGTAATGAAACTCATTAATCATTTTCAGAAACATTCACACAGCCCACTCCCCACTTCCCACTCCCGAAGGTGACAGCCACCAAAGGTACCAGTTCACTGACGTTGCTCTAAGCTGACAGCAATTAGTGACACGCAGAGAGAAGTGACAGCAAAAGTCCATTACCAAAACAAAAAAACGATTCAGCTTTTTATTTCTGTTTAACTTTAATAAGTAGCAAAAATAAAATAACTGAGCACTTTTTTTAAAACACAATAATTAGATTATCTTCAATTATTTTGAATTTTAAATCAAATGCTACACATTAATCCAGATGTCTTGGTTTTCCCAATGTTGGCTGTTAGATTGAGAAATATCCATATGTTTGACTCACAACCACAATTCATATTCATGGGAGGTCATATGTTTTTCTTTTTGTGGGTTCTAGGCAAGTAAGGGTTTTTTATTATTATTATTTTTTCGTAAAACCTGTATTTCGCAGGAAGAAAATCTCAGGTCTAAACCGTTGGAAGCATATAATAGAACATATTTTCAGTATTCAAATCTTATTACTCTAGTCGAGTCCTTATTAAGAACATTAAGCTGAATGTGACAATGATGAGGTCCATTTTAGCTGATTCCAAACAGACAAAACCTGAATCAGGAATCAAGCTTTCAGCATCACAAAAACTAAGCTGAGCTTAATAAACCTCAGTCTTGATGTGATCCGTCTATTCAAAGGTTGTGAGGACACAAATCCTGAAACTCAACACTTCATAGTGAAGCTAAAGTTAACCTATTAGTGACCTGGCTAAAGGCAGCTTTTACCCTCATGGGTTTTATTTCATGCAGGGAAGCTCATTTGTAGCCAGGGCCCTAAGATCCTTGCGGGGCCTCGGCTCCACACGTGATTTGGTTGTGGTTTTGAGGACGAACCGGCTCAGTGAGTCCCAACAGTCGAGTGGCATCAGAAGCTGTTCTGGTGAATACAGGAGGAGGATTCATCTCCCAGGAAAAGACACTAATAAACTTCCTAGAAGGAATCAACGGACGAGGAGAGAGCGTGTAAACTGGTAAACAAAAGGAAGTCAGGCTGTGGTGAGAGGACGGGTGTAAAGCAGTAGTGCTACAGCAGCCCCATGTATTTCATGTGCCACCTTTATAGTCTGTTATTATATCAGAGGCTTTGTGCACTTAAAACGAGACCATAGTACATGCAAAGACTCAGAGAAATCATTCCTGAGCAGCTGAGTGAGATAAACACAGAGACAACTCACCTGTTAATCCTGGAAGTGCTGGATTCGCTTGTCTTTGACATCTCGGGGAGGCCGTCGGGGTGGGGGGACCTGTCGCCGTAATCTGAGTCCTGCCGCTGCGGTTCTTCCAGAAAAGCCCTGCTTTGTTCCTCCTCTGCTTCACCTGTGTCTCGGTTAAAGAGAGTCCACCTGTCTCAGCTCCTCCCAGGCCGGCAGGTGTAGGTGTGTCGTCAACACAGAGCGGTGCAGACCGGGCCGACCTGTTCCACTCCGCCGCTGCTGTCCAATCACTTTATTGTCCCAGGAGATTTGGCTACTGTGCAGTTCTGCTGGCAAAGAAACAAAAATGTGCTACAATAATGTGGAAAAATCTGACTAATAAACAGAAAATACGATGGAGTGAAACCTTTGAGGCCATTGTGGCGCAAATGTTTATGCATGTGGATTTGTTTCTTCTAATTGGAGGAAAGGTTTTGTGTTTTGAAGTCCAATCAGAGATTTAAATCTGTCAAGATTAGGGTGATGGCATCCAAGGTCCTCCAATCTTAAAGAATATCACACAAACAATAATAACGAGGGGTTGATTGCTGCATTTCAAATCAATTGAATCAATCAAAAATACTTTTAATTATTCCAAAGGGAAATTAAATGTATCTCATTTACATTGTTGTAATTTCTTTAATATTTTTCGTTTTGCAACATTTAATTGGTGTTCTTTCAGTTTTCAGCTTTTTTTTTTTTATAACTCCACCCATCCAGCCCATCTGTGCTCGTAAACCCATTCTCCAAAGCATGATGCTGCCACACTCGTGCTTTGACGGTGGAAACGTGTGCGGAATTGGTTTTCTGCCCGCTGGATTCTTTTATTAAAAGGGACTCAAAGTAAAAGGGAACTTTCCTTCCAGTCATGAACAATAAAGCTTTCCTGATCGAGGGTGAGAGATGTGTGGACGGGTTTTAATGAGTCAAGAATGTTTTTACAAGACTGGCTTCACGACAGTGACAGTAACAGGAATGCAGAATAACTCGCCGCATAATCCACGTCGATCTTTATTGAAATGAATTATGAGCAAAACCAGGATGGGGACAGATACATGATTTCTTTAGTTTTTTTAAAAGCATCTATGGTAACTAAATATTTGGATTCAAAACAGACTGGATGTGTTTGATCAGCTGGTATTTTCTTTCCTGAGGCGAGAGTAGCTGAATGTTCCTGTATCCCTGCTTATCGTGCACACACCCAGTTCAGCTATCCAAGAGTCAAGGTCTAATGTGAGGAATGCAGATTTCACCTGCCGGGGCAAAAACTGACTGACAGAAAGCTGCAGCGGATGAATCCGCAACCACTCATCTATAAGGGCAGGACGACGGTGAGAGTCGGGCTCAAACCCCCAGGCCCGCACAATCTGACAGCGCCTCAATGGGATTCCTTTCCGCGTCACTGAGAATCAATGAGTCCAGCACGCCGTCCTGTCTCATGCTTGGCGTGGGTGTGTGCGTGAACCTCACACCCACGGCGGTAACTGCTTTCCAAGCCAACGCCTGCATACCAGGGAGGAGAGGCAGATAAACCAGGAAGGAGAGAGCAGCGGGTTGGACTGGAAAGGTGACATGCAGACAGTGAAAGGGGGCGTCACACCTGGCCTCGACCTTTGACCCCAGCAGCTGTTGAAAACTGCACCGTAGACACTGTCGGTCTTTAGAGGATCACTTAAAGAGTGTCTCGTTTCTGTTTTGTGGCTTCATTTGATTCCAGACTAAAACAGGATCTGCCTGCTTTACACAATTAGCGTCCTGCTAAAGTATTCACACCCCTGACAATTCCCTGCATTTGATCAGGTCCTAACCAACAATTTAAAGTGTTTCAACGATGGACACCTGGTTCTTATGGAAGCAAATCGTTTCCATAATTCAAATGAAAGAGCATTTTTAGAACAGCTTTTTCATTTGAATTATGGTAACAATTTGCTTCCATAGGTTCTTCAACTCTTTCTAGACATCACAGTCTGCAGATTTCTGTTCAGCCCCTTTTACTCTGCTACCTCTAAATATCCACCAGGTATAAGCTGGCTCAGGTTGGTGAAAAGATTCCACTCGTATAACAGGAGAGACAGCAAACGCTTGGAAGGAATGGTTTAAGGTGGACGAGACAAAAGCAATCACAGAGACACGGCGATAGCAGTATCATCATGGTGGGACCATCTTTGAGGACAGGTGGTCAGTGACTTTTATAAACCGGCTGAAACAGATTTGAGTAGGAGGGGAACACGACTAAAGGACAACCTTCTGAACTGCAGTGGTGTGATCATGGCCAAAATTTCGATTTTATAGCTCGGGGGGACGAGTATGTTTTAACTCTTTGAACTCGCGGATAGGGGGTCATGTAGCTCCGAATACTTCCAAACATCTCAGCCTCAGTTTGAACGGCTCACTTTCCCCCACAAGTTCACTTACTGAACATGCGAGCATGTCTGCAGTGTTTCATAACGTACAGAAACGTTAACAGAAGTAAAAATACCTATTAAAAAAAAGAAAATGTTGCTGTACATGTTTTGATTGAAGACCTGGGTGCTTAACTTTTGAAGACATAATTATTATAGTTTTTGCTTTCATGCAAACTTAGTTGATTCTGCTCGTAGTCTGAGAACTTTGATTTATAATTCACTGATTCAAATATCCATTTAATTGAAAAACTTTCTGGTTGAAATCAGATGACATGACAAAATAACTCAATTGTGCAAAAATAAACTGGTAGGTTTTTATGTGGGCTGGCCAATACAAACAAACTTATTTGTAGGCAATCAGGCCAATCAAGTCCCCCCCACCCCTTTACTTTTGCTCACATTAGAGAAAACTAATGATTATACGCACAGATTTTCAAGCTTCCCACCATGAAAAAGGAAAGGTCTGTTAATTTGACAACTGGTAAACCAACAGTAAGGGACAAATTGAAAATTACAGCAAAACAAATTTTTTTGAATTAGAATTTTACAGAATGAGACTAGAGTGCATGTTACTATAGAAAAGGGGTTTGTTTCATCATCTTCTCCATCTGCAATAATAAGTACTGAACAGCAATCTAAATATTACTTGTGTATAGATTTTTTTTATCTCAATTTCCTCCGGTATCCATTAAGTCCATCTTAAACGGATTTGGGTCATTTCTTTTGTAAATATTAGGGGTGTTTTTTTAACTCCCATTTTATTTAAAGTTTCCTTAGTGATCAATAAAGAAATTCTGATTTTAAAGAGTCTTTATAAATTAATTACTAAAGCAATTGAAAGAATCATGTCCATCTCTACCATTAACACTGGAAAATGTGACACCTGCTGGACACTAAAGGCACTGCAACACTGGCGTATTTTAAGACCAGGAACCAGAAAAGAATACATAAACAAAAAGGTGTTTTTGTAGGGTTTTATTTCAAAGATCATGCAGTGCACTTTCCATGTAGGAGCTGATCACAGAATGCTTAACATGAAAACCAATACACTTGTAATTTTCAGGTACAAAACAAACTAAATGGTTCTAAGGAATGTAACAAATTAAATATAGGAGAGACGTGTGCAACCAAACTTTTGCCGCACTGCAGATCTTAAAAGGCTTCAGAGGTTTAGAGAACCCTGTTGTGTTTATACAAAAAATTCAAATTCAGAACTTAAAAGACAAAAATGCAATAAATTACCTCTAACAAATGTGTGGGGCATTTACTGAGCGAACTGTGGAGGCATGGGGTACGGCACGAGCGGCGGGGGAGGATGCTGAGGAGGAGCCTGAACCTGGGAGAACGGGAACTGAGGGTGGCTTGCACCGTTTTGTGCAACGGTGTTACCGGGAGCAAACTGCTGAGCCGGGAAGCTGTTTTGGACGCCAAATGATCCGGTTTGATTGTTGCTGAAGTTTGACTGTCCATTGCTGCCGTAGTTCCCAACGCCGTATCCGTTGCTGGTGCCGTTGCTGCCTCCATAGCCTCCGTTCTGTGAACCTGCACCGTACGTCTTGTTCTGTCCGTTGTTGTAACCTCTACCGTTATCTCTATCCCTGCCACCGCCAAAATCACGCCTTCCAGAGGAATACCTATCCCGACGGTCGAAGTCACCACCTCTGCCGCCCCTTGAACGGCCTGTAGGACAAGGAGAAGACACTCAATGCCAACTGTTTAACGCCAGGTTCGAGCTTCAATTATGCCCAGATTCAAACGGTAGAAAGAAAAGGAACCGCCGTTTACGGCACAGTATTTGCATCTCACCAATTGGATTTACCTCCTCTTTCTTCGGCCATCTGGAGGAGCTTCGGGTTAATTGCCTGGTTGGCCTCTCGGAGAACGGCGACGAGGTCCCCGGCCTGCCTCATGTTGTTGGGAGTGAAGAAAGTATAGGCCGTGCCGGTCTTTTGGCTTCGAGCCGTTCTGCCGATGCGGTGGATATAGTCCTCAGAGTTGTTCGGGTAGTCATAGTTGATGACAAATTTCACGTCTTCCACATCTGTAAGATGTTGCGGTGTGGCAGAGAGCAGGGCAACACATTGTGTGTGCGCCAAAGCCAACACAACAACCAGATCAAAAGAAAACTTACAGTTAGTCTGGTTGCCAAGTAAAGCGATAAACTGGAAGAGACTCGTTAGAACTGCAGAAAGGAGGACTACGGTGGGAAAAGAAAATGATGCACACTCCATTTGCGCCAACAGCCTTACCTTTCAGGAGTATGCATTCACTAATCCATTCCCATTGCAGCACAACCATCAGATATAAAAAAATAAAAGCTACAAAACACTAATGTCCTAGACGAAAAACCTCCCACCCCTCAGTTCCTTGCTGGCTATTGTACCGAAAGTTTGCCATTAACCTGTAGACCCAACCCCCCTGGCAGGAAGCCTACAGGTCAACCCCATCTCAGCATGTCATCTTTTTCCATGCCCAGTGTTCACTTGACCATAATGTCTCTCGTTGGCAGGTCTCGACATGACTTTGAAACGCAGGCGAGGGAGGAATGTGAGCTTGGATTTTGTCCAACCGTGTCCAACTACCATGTCCCACTGTCACCAAAAGCGCCAGTAGCCATGTCATTACAGAGGTGAGGGTATTATCGGACTGCTCCTCAGGCTGTTTACGAAACTGCGTCAATGGCCGAGCTTCAAATGTCTCACTAGAACAGCTTAATTGACTCGAATGACTTGCAATGCAGAATCCAAAAGTACATGCAAGACAAAAAGGAGGCAGCACAGCTGGGCTTTTAGCTGGGACAGTTAGACCCTGGTTGTGTGAAGCAGTCCAAACATTGGCCAGGGAAAAAAAGAAAAAACAAACATGGGGGAGGAACTTTGGCCAGCCCTCAACTCTCCCCCATTTTTAGACAGGCCAGCACATTAGGCTTCGTTTGGGCCTGGTCACCTCTGTACATCTGCATGACTGGGAGACCCGTGCCTCGCCAGTCTGGACACCTCCAAGAATCCTCCTTCCCCCTCTGGATACCTGGGCTTGTCATGCCAAGGCCCTGCCATACAGACTCCTCCTTCAGGTCAGGGGAGAAACTCAGAAAGAAGCAGAAGTGTTAAAGAAAGCAAACACTTTCTCTTAGAAATACGTAAAACATATGAAGGGGTGCGGTTTAGTGGGTACAGACCTAGGCCTCTGGATGCAACATCTGTAGCGACCAGTATTGGGGCTTTGCCAAATTTGAACTCTGAAAGGCAAAGACAGACGGTGTTAAATTTTTTAACACGTTCTTCCTGATGTGATAAAGAAAGTAGAAACAATTAAAACTAGATAATTACCATTAAGAACCCAGTCCCTCTCCTGCTGGCTTTTGTCACCATGGATCCCCATTGCTGGCCATCCATCTCTTCTCATTCTCCGAGTAAGGTCATCACACCGCCTTTTTGTCTCGACAAAGATGATTGTCTTGTTTTCCTTCTCACTCATTATTTCTTCAAGGAGACGGATCAGCCTAGAAGAAAATATTAGTCAGGTTCAACATTCCCGAAACACAGCTAAATTTGCACCCCCCTGTTCTCGCTGAAGTACATACTTGTTCTCCTTTTCTCCATCATTGCACACATCCACGATCTGCAGGATGTTATGGTTGGCACTAAGCTGCAGCGCACCAATGTTGATCTGAACGTACTCCTTCAGGAAGTCTTCTGCCAGTTGGCGAACTTCTTTTGGCCAAGTGGCGCTCCACATGAGTGTCTGTCTGTCAGGCTGCAACAGGAAACCAACAGTCGGACCACAGCAGCTTCTGTAGGACAGCTAATTGAAGCTTAAATAGCAAAGATCCATACCCGAATTTGGTCAACAATTTTCCTGATCTGTGGTTCAAAGCCCATGTCCAGCATTCTGTCTGCCTCATCCAGCACCAGGTAAGTGCATCTCCCAAGATTTGTCTTTCCTGCCTCAAGGAAGTCAATGAGTCTGCCAGGGGTAGCGATGCAAATCTCAACACCTACAACAATGGGTCACATCGTCAGAGATGAACTTTAAGACATTCTTCATAAGCAGTTGTGGGGGGAAAAAAAAGACGATAAAACTGTACCTCTCTCCAAGTCGCGGAGCTGAGGTCCTTTTGGTGCTCCTCCGTAGATACAGGTGGATTTCAGACGAGAAGCTCTGCCATATTCAGCAGCCACCTGTTGCACCTGCTGTGCAAGTTCACGAGTAGGCGCCAACACCAAACACTGTTGGCAAGAAAATAAATGTATTAGCATTCAACACGGGTGTAAATTTCAGAAAAACAATCCCAGCCAATAGGAGGCCACTTTAAAACCCCAACTTACAATTGGACCATCGCCACGCTCCAAGAAAGGCTGGTGATTAATGTGGACAATCGCAGGCAGAAGATACTGGAAAGAAAAGCAACATTTGATTAGCAACATTCCATACTACAGCTGTCCTCTGCCAAAAATTATGCACATAGAAAACAAAAGAAACTTACAGACAACGTTTTGCCAGAACCAGTCTGTGCGATGCCAACCATGTCCATGCCACTGAGAGCCAAAGGCCAACCCTGAGCCTGGATAGGTGTTGGTTCAGTCCAGTTCAGTTTGTTGATGACCTCCATTACGTAAGCTTGTGATAAAATGAAGTATGAAGAAAAAATGAGTTTAATTAGATGATGAATTTGATTTCTTGAAAAAAAGTTCTGTACACGTTTGTATTAACTTACAGGGAAAGCTGGCCTCATGGAACTGAGTAATAGGATTTGGGCATTCCCTCCCTTTCACTGTAATAGTTTTGGACCTCCTGTATTGCTCCGCTTCTTGCTATAAATCAAACAAACATTTCAATGGTCACAACTAATTGCAGAGCCCACACATACTAATGAGGACACCTTGTTACACAGCCTTTACATACCAGTGATCTGCAGGCGACGTCGGGATGCTGCTGGTAAAAGTTCTTCTCAAACTTTGGGAGCTCATCCAGGTTCCAGTGTTTCTTCCTCAGGCGTTCGCCGGGATTCCCGAACTTTCCTCCTCCTCCTGCTCCTCCTCCACCACCACCACTTCGGCTACCTCCGAACCGAGGGGGTCCACCGCCATAGCTGCAGAGAAAAACACATTTATTCAGATTAAGAATCCCTGCATACTATTTAGAGATAGTAGGGGTTAACAATCCAATAATCGACATAGCCATTCTACTTTTGATCCAGCTGAGGGGTTTTAATGTGAAGAGTAAAGTCTTTTACTGTAGAAGTTAATAGTATCATTACGGCAGGAAAGGGCATTCTGAGCTTCGAAAGCAATTAGTGCAACATTGTTGGAATAACTTTTTTTTTTTAGATAAAAATTTTACTTAGTTGTGTGTCATCGTTTTACCTCCGAATGTCATATGTTGCTAAATCCTATGAGAAAGATTTTAAGATTAGATAATAAGAGGGCCCCAACCAGGTCATTGAGCTTAGAAAATGAGCAAGCTTCAAGCTTTCTACGGTTCCAGCTCGGAAACCGCTCGTCTCAAAGCGTTCAACAACATTAACCCAAACACATAAAAGTGGCCTCATTTTACAAGTTAAACGCAATTCGTGAAGATAAAAGTTATGTATCGTATTATTGACATAAAATTAATCGGACTAGGGTAAAGGAGACTGCAAGGAGTCATGGGTTCCCCAAAGCTAAAGAAAACTGAAGAGATGAGGGGGGGGGGGGGGATCCTACTGCCGGC
>JAVLVB010000252.1:1147083-1173949 GCA_032876305.1 Orestias chungarensis
AGACGAAGAGCCGGCCGAGCAGATGTTAGCATCAAGCTAATCTAGCTGCGTGGGGCATGAGGCCAAACAAGGCCTCGGGCTAAAACTAAGCGATGAACGGATTACAGAACACACGTTTCTATTGATTTAAACACGTGAACGTCTGCTGTGAGCCAAATGTGGTGACTTCGGTATATATAATACACCGAAAAACACATTTTTCAAATATATGTGGAGCGTTGTCACCCGTGTCACGCGACAGTTAAAAACCAAAAAAAATCGGAAGAACTATTTCCAAAGCAAATGGCAAACTCACCCTCTGTCTCTATCCCTGCCGCGGTCTCTGTCGGAATATCCAGGCATATTGTGAAGTAGGTTACTTTAAAAATATATATAAATACAAAGCGGCCTCGGCTGCAGGTAGAAAGCAGGACCGGCAGTGGTGCTGAAATGCCGGTTAGTCCGAAACGAGACCCGGTATTTATACGACACACGAAGTCCTGCTTCCGAGCGATTCATCCGCCGCGCCGGTTTCTGTCCCAGCGTTTTCCTTAGACGCGATAAAGAACAAAGAAATCCCACAACTTTCACGTCGTTTTCACTGTAAATCACAGATGCGGTCCCTATTCTATGGATAGCGTCACTTTATATATTTACACGAGGAAAAAACGGAGAACGTTGGGTTGCAAACCACCACACGAAGAAGAAAACAACTGTGTATCAGTTAAAGGTCAACGATAACAGTTTAGATCTACCGTAATTAAAGACTCCAAACATTACAACAAATATTTGCCTGTTCGACAGTATTGCTTAAGTAACTTTTCAGCTTCGCTGCGACGAATGTTGGCGGATGGATATGTACCAGACAGAAAAGGTAGTGATACGACCCACTTCCGGTGCCTAAACTGGTTACAGTAAATGACGTCATCAGGACCAACCCTTTACTTTACTGTAGTTTGATGCAGAAAAAAACTATTTTAAAATAATTTCACACATGTTATATGTTACATCTCGCACGTTTATACATCTTCTTTTCTTGCCTCCTGTCATTACAGTTTATATTTACATATTTAAAGGAAACTAAACCATTGATTGTTTATGTTTCATATCAATAAAAATCTGAAGTTTGTGAGTTTTTTTAATGGCTGACCTTACTAAATAAAAACGAAATGAAACCAATTCCTTTCAGAATTAATTAGCTAAGAAATGGTTACAGTGGATCATGTAAGCACTGGGATGCTGGTTAAAAACCATCCATCCATCTTATATGTGTCCTTAGGCGAGACACCTCAACTGCCTTGCTAAAAAGTGATGATCAGAAAGGCAGAGTGGAGCCAATTGTACATCAGATTCAATAAGCACAGTAGTCAAATGCAGATTATACAGCATGCTTATAAAACGATGAGTTTGTGGTTCTAATATGGTAATAGGTCATTTACAAATTAGCCTAGAAAATAAAAGATAAACACAAAAAAAACTTTAACTTAATCTCCATAAACCTGCTTTTTTTCATGCAACATATTTCATGATCAAACTCTTTAAATCCTATTAGCATGATAATGATACTTTGGTGAAGTTAAGAGCATGGAAGATGCAGATTGTTGAAACAAAAGCGCTGCTCAACACCTCTCCCTGCCCCTTTTTGAGCCGCCTGGTATCAGTAAAAAGTGTCAGATGCGACCAGGTGCTATACAGATGTAGAAGGAGACTTTCTGCCCCGTCCCTCTGTCTGCTTGCATTTCCCCCTGTAAACACATCACAAACAACCTTTGTTAAGAAATAATGTATAAACCGTGGAAGTAACCCAAGGAAAGACAGGACATGTTGTACAAGGCCTTACATTGTTAGACAAAGGCAACTTTAATTAGAACAAATTACACACAAAAATGAGATACTCCTACAAAAGCCATTGTGTTAACATACATAAATTTGCATCAGTCTGCTAGGAGAAATAATAGTCCTGCTAGTGGATCATGCTGTTTGAAAAAAAATAAAATGTAATAAAACATTAACTTTGACCTCTTTATTAAAAAAGCAGCATTGTTTAGCCATGTACTGTTAAAATAAAATAAAAAAAGGAGGGTGATCTGCCAGGATCAGCTTGTGTGCACTGGACTTTAAAAAAATGTGAATTTGTATTTGCGGCAGACATCACCATTAAATACTCACAGCAACATCCTCTCGTTTGTATGCAATTCTTCTTTGCAGATTGTATTAACCAAATTTTTTTTTACTTAAGTTAAAGATAAATTACATTTTGTTTGATCCACACATATGAACAATATCTTCTAACTGTACAAAGCACCATCAGAGGACACTTTATTTTGCAAATGTTTGTAATAGTTTTTTATTTTTTAAGGTAATGGAAACGATAAGAACAGTCTGCGGTCTAAGGAGATTGCTATCAGGCATCAGGCAGTATTTTTGACTGTAAAAGCAATAAAACGACCATCTAAGACAGGATCGAATGATTAATTCGAATGACGAGTTTGTCTAAATTAGTCGACTTTTAAGCCAAACCACAAAGGGACACATGCATAAAAAACAAAACTGCTAGTGTACTGTGAAAATATGAATTCAAAAAAAACAAATTTGAATCTTGTAACAATGAGAAAATGAAAACAAATGGCCAGCATTAGTTTTAAAGATTACAAACGACCTATGGCGGCTCCTGAGATTGTGCCGAAATCGAGCCCTTGTAGCCACAAACAGGTATAAGCACGTGTAGAGTGATGTGAACTGTAAGAAGTAGTACGTCAGTGAGCTGGTCTGCTTATTTATATACTTGTATATTGTTTTAAAGTAAATGCTATTTAGCACCACAAGACGAAAAGATAGTGTTTCTTGTCGTGTACCATGAAGGCAGCACAACCCTGTGCTTATCGGAGACCAAAAACCATACAACACTTTTAAGATCACTGCTGGTTGCATGTAAAATAGTCCAGCTACAAATGACTCCATGTCACATCGGGATATGAATGGGTCAAATAATCTGCCGATTTTAAAGGGCTGTAAAGTCGTCTTACTTCAAAAATTATTATGGCACCCTTGAGGATTTTATTTCATTTCAGTTTCCCCCCAAAAAACAAACAAACAGTGGAAAAACGGCTTTCTGGAAAATATCATCAATAAATTATATATTACATAGAATTCCTATTGTTTCTTATTTTTAAACCCACCCACCCCAGTTGTACAAAAAAATATCACATTTCAGGCAATTTTTTCATTTACTCGCTTACAAACACAGCTAGCTCTTAAATGTGCGGGTCAGGATTTCCGAGATCCCTGCTTCTGTCTTTGGAGGAGGTTGTAAACAGTCGGTTGCAGCTCAGTGGGTCGCCTTCTCGGGCAACGCCGACGGTCCTGGTGTGTTCGCTCCAGTCACGCTCGCTCTGCATTCAGGTTTAGTGTTACTTCAGTTCCATACAACCACTTTAAAAAAAACAAAATCCTTTAAATGTGACTTTTGTTTCAAAGCTGACAGACTTTTTTTGTGCTCTGTGAAATTAAGCGTTGCTACATGGAATAAGGTCAATTTTTAAATGCTAAAATGAAAAAAAAAAAGGAAGAGCCAGCAAAATCTGAAGGTTCCACAAGTTAGTAAATAGTTATTAGCAGCTGGAGAGATCCTTTTCAAAGATATAAAAAACAAGAAAAGTGTTATTAAGGGAGTAGGGTTTATGAACAACCCTGTGGTCAGATGGCTTCTCTGGTGTTCTCCCCTCTTTTAGTTGGGCTACATGTATGAATCCCTCCCACCCAGGACTGAATGCCTTGCTCTGTCGTCGGTGGCCTTTTAACGTCAAACCCTGTAAGTTCTGGCTGTTGCATATTCTGGGGTTGTTGGACATTCACTCCACAGCAAAGCCGCACGTCTCTTCGATGGCAGTGAGTAACTTGTCGTACAGTTTGTCGTAGGTCTCGTAGGGAGGAATGTCGATTCGGTTAAAACTGCGGGGAATAAAAAAGAAGCAAGGAATGTCAGTACAAGAATAAGAAAACGAAACTAGCTACTGCTAGTCAATCACTAGCAGTAGCCATTATTTTTACAGGTTGTAGAACGTCCTTTTTGTCAAGAGGACAGGACTTTGTCTTCTTACAAAGTTTTTCAAGCACACAGGAAATTGGGGCTTTGACCGTTCCTTCTCTCTAAAGCTCCCACCGCTTTGTCTCTATGCTCTCTTCAGCTTTGCCCATAGTTTCTTTAGAAAGTCAGTATGAGATTCAGGGGTTTATTTTGATTCTGTTGAACAATTACTGAGTTGATTTGGCCACTAAACTACTGACAGACCTCCTGAAGACCAGCCTGGTAAAAGCCAGACCCTTGTTCCTGCTTTGTTTTGTGCAGAGGGTGAGGACTCTCGGGTTTTGAGAAATGATTGCTTGCTGGAAAGGTAAAATTTTGAAGCTTTAAACGAGTGAATCAGTCGCTAATGCTTGTTCGTGACGTGATCTAATGCTGCATTTTTATGAAGCTTACGGTAAAATTGGTTGCGATTCTGTAGCATTAAGGCTACACGCCTCCTTCAGTATTAAAGCTGCAGTTTAAAAAATATGCATTTTAAAGACTCAATGATGCAATATTGAGTCTTTCACATATTCATCAGTTCCAGTTAATGTCATGTTAGAGTTTGGAAAGCAATATTTCCTTAAATTTGTGTAAGACAGAAAAGGTTTTTTTGCCCTGACTCCTCATGTATTCTTACAACAGTTTCTGACCCAGACCCAACAAGCATCTGTCCAACTCTTGACATGTTCTGCTGTCTTTCCCATATTGGAAAGGGGGTCAGTTCATTTTATGGCTTCATGAAAACACTAAAGTGGGGGATTACTTATTTCAAGAAATAATAATCAATGTAAAAACAAATACAAATAATACAAATGACTCAGACTAAGTTAACGTCCTAGGGTTGTTGTGGGTGCCAGTTTAGAATATGATTATCAACAATATAAAAAAAATGATTTTCAGAACATGCTGCTGCAAAAAAGGTGATTTCAGCTTCTTTTCACATCACATAATGATGTAGGAAATTTTCGTTTGCCTATAAAGTATAATTAGCCTAGTATTAGACTCTGTCAGCTGATCAGAAGCTGTTCTAACGCAGACAGCTTCCTCACCAGGTGTGGGCTTTGGGCAGGTTGTTGGTGCTGGCGTCAATCTGGTGAATAGTGAAGAGTCGAGGTCCGGCAGCACCTGCACAGGAAATCATTTTACAAGTCATCACCTATAATGTGATATTTATGTCTGCAGCCTAAAGCTACAATTGACCCAGAGATCATATCAGTCTTGAGACGGGTCTCACATAAATTACAGTCACAAGGAAAAAGGTAATATTATGAAAAGCAAACGTTCTCTGTAATTTGTAACCCATTTAGTAAAGCTAACATATTAGTCCAACAGGTATGGTTTGTAATTTAGTCCATCAGACTATCTAAGCTACAGTTTAGTTTAGACTAAATACAGTTGATGAGTTTGACCACAAACAAACATGTTTATCAAATGGAAATACAAATGTTTATGCTGACATTTAGGCGAAGAACATGTGCAAACTCTAAAGATTAAATATTACCACCAAAGACCAAAAACAGGGATTTGGTAATAAGGTTACAATAACATATTAAATAAACAACCTTCCACAAAAGCATCCATATATTTTTCCTTTATAATGCCTGAAGCAGACGTTACTCTGCTGCAAGTTGATTGGTCAAAAACAGTTGATTTTACTTTCTGACATTCTTCTGTAGAAGCGAGGATTTGTGGACTGCATAGCTAATATTTATGCAGTCAACAGATCACCTGAACCGAGCTTACGATCCTTGCAGCTCATCCAGAGTTACAGCTCGCTGATTCCTTTGATAAATGCTTTCCTTTTCAGTCAGTTTAGGTAGAGGTTTATTTACAAATAAGGTGAATTGTGTCCACTGAATCTGATCAGATTAAAAAATGTGTGCATATGAATAAAAAAACACACATACATACATACATAAAATCCGAATAGTCCACATTAAAGTTGATGTGAAAAAATGTAAAAAATGTTTAGGATCACAAGGCACGTTATGAAGCTCATGTTTTGTTACAGCAGGTGGCGTCTAACGTTGGATCATCTTGTACTCATCATGCCTGGGTGCTCAGCGTCTGGGCAGACCGGTCTGCCAAGATGGACCCACTGAACCACAGCGTTAGACTCAGACACAGAGTTCATCCTGGATCAGAGCAACCCAGAGACACGCATGCATACTGAGAGCCAAACGCTCCTCAGTGAGTCCAAACCTCAAGCAAAGAGGGAGAAGCAGCTACTACATACTTTAAACCTTCATACTTTTGTGATTCAAACTAATTAACTTGTCACAGAGGTCTTGAATGTTAAATGGTAAAGGTAAAAATGTCGTACTTTTCCTTTTTTGTTTGTATCATTAGGAAAATTCACCCAGAATTCATGGGAAAAAAATCAGAAAGACTTAAATATGGAACCAGCAAAAATGGAGGGATGGTTGAGCTGTAAGGTGGACGAACAAACAGCTGATAATAAAAAGGAAAACAAATAAATATATAAAATAAATTAATGAAGGACACAAGGAAGGGTGGATGACTGGATGGGGGCCACAACTAACTGGACAAACAGATAAATGGATGACTGAAGGACAAATAAGTACATAGATGGATGACAAAAAGGATGACTACAAGGGTTAGACAGGGAACAAACCCTCGAAATCCAAATATTTCCCCATATTTTATTTAGTTTTTTTGCATTTTTATCCAGACCTGGAAAACAAAATTTTGTCTAGACTTCATAAGAACCATCAACAGCAGTACACAAATGACATCTATGTGTTTATGTCTATGGCGCGGTTTACCTTGAAGGGCCTTAAAACCTTGCAGAGGAACTCTGGAGGAACCTGTGACGAACTGCAGCAGCCGGGCTCTGCGCTCCTCGTCGAACGACTCCACAGCTTTCCATAACCATTTAACGATGCTGGTGTCGGGAGTGCAGTGCTTCAGCCGCGTGTTGGACTTCCAGTCGTTGATGTCGATTTTCCCCAGGCCGCATACAATCAGCTGCAGGTGGAGAAACCGTTCATCGGCTTAAAGAAGCTAGAATCGTAAGACAACATAGCAGATACGAATAACCAGCATACCTCCAGCTCCTTCTCATCGAAAGCCTTGAGCAAGTGTTGAGGGATGACCTCGTTGAAGCCCTTCTGCAGCGCCAAGAACTGGGCCTCAATCCCTCGCAGGAAGCGCCAGTTGACGTAGAGGCGGACGTACTCCTTCTTGTTGTCCTGGGTGACGGGGATGCTTTTGCCGTTCGGTTTCAGTTCATGCTGGATGATTTCTCCATACGCATTGTGTTCTACACAGAAGGTGTGGTCCAGCACACCTGTAATGTCATTGTCCCTAGATATAGAATCACATTAGGGAAAAAGAAATCATTGTTAGAAGGGTGAGTAAATAAAAACAAACGTTGAATAAAATAACGGTATGAGTGTCTAGACGTACAGGATCCAAATCAGGCTGTTGTGCAGGTCAGGATCGACAGACTCCATGTCGTCCAGGGTGATGGGTTTACCCAGAAGCTGCTTATAGAAGGGCAAAGTAAAACCCCCGTCGATGTAGTGGCCGTGGAACACAGCCATCCCCATGATGCGGCCCACGAAGTGAAAGTACGACAAGTGCTCCTGCATGCGAAAAACAGAGTATGTGGTTTTAATAACAAACAGGCTTTATTTTATGCTAATATCACTGCAGACATTGATTTACAAGATCAAACCAGCTACAGTTTAATGGACTGACGTAAACATGTGATAAAGACGTGAAAGGTAAAATAAGTATCTACCTTTGGTTCTGCCATGTTTTGTCTACAATGATAGCGTCTGCTCAGAAATCTTGGTTTATTTTTAGCTTTAACACAACAGTAGGACTCTTAGCTAAAAACGTTTCACCGTTTTCGTGTAATCCCTGACCCTCGATTAAAAGGAAGATAATGAATTAAATTACATAAACTTAAAAAAAAAAAAAACACCCAGAAGACTGATGGACATATATTCTGAAAACTGCGTTTATTGCTACACTATCTGTGCTGTTTTTATCATAACCGTGTTTAAAAACTTACGGGATTTACAGCAGAATCCGGGTTGATCTGCAGTGTGTAGATGTCATCGCGGGAGTATTGGAAAAGGCCGTAGTACGGGTTCAGCATCTCATGTGACAGCAGATAAAGCCACTCCCTGTAGGATGGAGATTAGGATACACTTACATTAAAAGGTATTCACTCGTTTAATTACTACTTTTACAGACATAATACTATTCTGTGAAGGTAAGGAAATATTACACACGGCTTTCAAAATGGGATATGTATTTGTACTTTGTAGAATGTTTTATTGCGGTTGCTTGCAGTTTTTGGGAAACACCTCTGCTAGCTTCACACACATAGAAAACCTAACGTAGCTCATTCTTTTCCACAAAATACAATTTGATTCTGATTCTTTCTAAGGTCAAGATGAACAACCAGCCAAGTCTAAAACCCTCTCAAGTTTCTGCCCTTAATTTAGCTGACTAGCTTGCCTTTCTCTGTTGAAGTAAAGATTCCCAACAGCATGATGCTGCCACCATCGTGTTTCATGGTTTAGGGTGATGTGCAGGTTTAGTGTTACTATCTTATGTAGCCTACATTTATGCAAATTTTATCTAGACTTCTTACTTCTTCTGAGACAAAATGGTGAATAATTAAGTTTTCCAATTGAACATAGAATCTGAGACCAGTAAATGATTTGACAAAAATTGTTAACTTAATTTGGGAAACGTTCTGGATTTGGAAATTTGGAAATGTTATAGTTTCCATTAACCTTTTGCGATGCAATACTTGAAAATATAGACAAACGATAGAAGCACAGCTCTGCGTTTTGCTAACCTGGCCACTCCACCATAGTCGAGGCCTTCCTCACCCCTGAACTTAACCATCAACCGTTTCCACAGGTCCTTCGGCCTCATCTTCATCACCTGCCGATACGACTCCTGCAAGACAGACACAAACACGTCTGGTCAAAGTCTGTCAAATATCTAAGAAAAATCTTCTTTGGTCTTCGTGAACACCCTTAAAATGTACAGAGAATAAACAGAAATATATAAACTTTAGAGGAAATAAAAAGAGAAAGGGAACAGGATGAACTTGTCAGAGCAGCCAGTTTTTTAGACCATTTTGGCACAAAGAAAACCTAATTACTTTGTTTCACAGAAGAGTAGCTGACAACTGTAAAGTGCTAATTGTGTTCTTCAGAGAGGCAGCCTTGGGGAAGAAACCGTCTCTGTAGCTGCTGGGTCAGTAATCAGGGCTCTATAGCGCCGACCTGCAGGAAAATGTTTTAGTTTGCGGGAACACACGATATATATCTCAAATATATGGTCATCACAATGTCGAAATAATCGTTGGCTAAACAGAGAAAACAGCCAAATATCATGCCTGCTATCTTCAAAGTTATCGCCATCACAAGATTTTCTAAAATTGTGAAGCACAAATAGTTTGTGTTCGACTTTAGAACTGTACAAATACTAGATTGAGAGCAGGATAGCCCAGATGGTCATTCTTACAGAGCAAATTGTTGTGGAGCAAAACAAAAACTAAGATCCCCAAAGCACAACAGGTTTTTGAAAGAGCTGCAATAGTAGTAGGACATCTAAAAACGATATTCTTTGGATGAGAGATCTGCCAGACATGTTAAGCATTAGTGGGAGGTTTATTTTAGATAGACCAGCTATAACAAACACTATAACTTTGCCTTTCCTCTGCCAGGTTCCGCCTTGTCCTCAGGACGGAGCAGACTAAATCCGGGTTGTTGTGAGAGAAATGGGAATGTCTTATCTACTCTGCATAAATAAACTCAGAGACAGCTGCGAAATTCTCGACACCGAACAGCTTCCTATAGACGGATGATTTACTGCTAGAGCTGGTCTGGAGGAGCTATGCAGTTATGTCTCTCCAAACCTTAAGACCCCCATCCCCGTCCTCCCGCCCTCTGAAATGTTGAGATCAGCCAACAAAAATGTCTTTGCTCAGATTAACAGAAGCGGCCGTTCCAGCACATTCCAGCGCGTGGTTTATGAGGGTCATGCAGTCTGCTGCAGGTGGTGTTGTTGTTCTGGTGCACCGCCTGGATGCAGGGAGGAAAAACGAAGAAGAAAAAAAACTAAAACTATCCTACTGCCCCGCTGAGAAAATCCTAAACGAAGGGGTCTGGATCAGATTTGGTGCAGAGGTGCCTTCGCACATCGTAGATAACGACGAGTGAGATAAAAAACGTTCCCACAGCCAGGCGGCTGTGGGAACGCTTTAACTTCCCCCTCTGGGGGGGAAGTTAAAGCCCTTTGAAATTTTGTCACATTAATACCAAGACTTTTATTTGGATGTTATATACCAACAAGAATTAGCACATAGTTGTGAAGCTGAAAGGCAATGATGCATTCAGTTCATTCATTTTTAACCCCGTTTAACCTGGGTTAGGCACCGTTTATTATAAAAGCAGCCAAGAGGTCGAAGGTAACTCTAGAGGAACGGCAAGGCCCGACAGCTCAGGAGGTAGAATAATTTGATAACTAATAAAGCCCAAGACACACAACTTGCGACCGATTCTTGTCCCTCCAATCCAATCGTTTTGCCTGAGACGGTAGATCAGTCTGCAGTAAACACTAAACTGCCCCCAACTGCAGGAACATACTTCTAAGCTCCTGCAATGGCTGATTGTTTAGTTATACGCTTTATTGTTTACCCAAATTAATTTCTGTCCAACAGACCACGTGTGCACCAAACTGCATGCCTCCGCGATAAACATTAACACAGCAGATCTGTATCATCGATCACTTTATGTCAAAATTTCACAGTTATAGTTAGGAGTTTTCCCAATGGATTTATTTTATGTCGCCCGATTAATGAGATTCCTGTCAAAGTGTTGCATGTTGTTGACGAAAATTGTATCTTGGCCCGTCAGAGAGTCACAGGGAGTTACAGCCAGTCTTCGTTGCTCCATTAACTTCAACTTGTTCTAAATGGAACGTAGAGCATCCCATATAATTTTACCTCAGGTCTGACGCCAAGTAACCACGCATGAGACAAAACTGGCCTTTACTGGAAAAAAACATATGAGCAATAGAAAACTACTTTTAGAGTCCAGAAGAGTCCAATTAAAACTGAGGAAACTGTTAGAGGTTGCCATGAAAACGCATTAAGAGAAACAACAAAAAGGTTTAGAACAAAGTGTATTCATGTGTTAAAACGGCCCAGTCAAAGTTCAGTTCAAAATTCAATTGAAAATTTATGGCCTAAGCTGGAATTTGATGTTCAGCAACACTAATGTGACTAGTTAAGATGGAACGTTGGTTAGTGACAAAC
Source organism: Orestias chungarensis (assembly GCA_032876305.1). Lineage (NCBI taxonomy): Eukaryota > Metazoa > Chordata > Actinopteri > Cyprinodontiformes > Cyprinodontidae > Orestias > Orestias chungarensis. Next base: position 1,158,444 of record JAVLVB010000252.1, read on the forward strand.
CAGAAACCACCTGCAGCTGTAATTAGCGGATGTAAATGTTAAAAACAGGTACTAGATTTTTATCTCAAAATGTAAAAAAGAATTTTTTTTCCCTACCTAAAACAGCATGTGCTATTATGATTAGTTCATCACACAATCCTAATAAAACTCAGCCTGTGACTGTAATGTGACAAAATATAAAACAGTCTCTAGGGTTTGGGAATGTAGTTAACAATCATGCGTTGTAAGGTTTTATATGGACGGCTGACCTCAAAGATCTCCTCACGGGACACCTCGATGCGACAGTGGCCTGCCTGAGGCTGCTGCTGGGACAGCTCCTGACGCAGGATCTTAAGCTTCTGAACCAGGTCTCTCTTGTACTTGGGCACAGTGAGACACTCCGCCTCTTCCAGGAGCTGAGCGGGGGACACAAGAGCCTGCTGGACCGGATCCTTCGCCTGGTTCTGACGACTTTAAACCACAAGAAGGACGCAGAGAAGGAAAAAATCAAAAAACAGGCAGGGACAGAAAGGGACAAGATGAAGGAAAAAAGGGTTAATGTTGGAGTATTCTTGACAAACCAGGCGGAGAGAGCAAACATACGAAGATTAAACCTAAGACTGTTTCTGTGTGCATTACTGGGGGCAGAGAATAAAGAGCAAATGCACTCAAGTGCATCAGGCTACCAGACACACAGCCGGATGAACGAAGATGAGACATCTTCACTTAATTCCCACCATCACGTCTTCTCACATTCACTTTCCTTGGCAAGATTCTAAATATCCCACAGACAGGGCTGGAGTGAAACTAATTTCTGGAAATAATCAGAGCTGAGACAAGATGTACCATTGATCACTAAAATCTACAATGTGTTATTTGAATTTAAAGACTTTTCTCTTCAGCCACAGGTTGCCTAAATATTACTGAATCCAAGATTTCAAATTGTTTTCCTTTGTAATATTAATCTTTGAAAGGGAAAAAAATAGGCACCACTTAAAAAGTTGACAGTGATGTGATTAAAAGTGCAAAGTTTAAAATAATGTATTAAATCTAATTGAAGAGTGTTAAAATAAAGTGGATTAAACTCATTTTAATTAATTATTGCCAAAGCTTGCATTATTTATAACAACCAGGAGATGGCACTACTTTAAATAAAAAGAGGTAGTGATGCTCAGAATGAAGAAAGTTAGGTGGTTCAAAAAACAGTGGATCATGGGTAAATATTTTTGTGGATAGTATGTTAAAGACCATTTCTTGTTTTGTTCTTGCTTTTGTTTGTTTTTTCCATTATGTGGGTCATTTATGGCTTAAACAACAACATAACCTGGCTACTGTTGACATTACAGATGCGCCAATAAGGAATTTCAAGGTCACAAATTTTGTTAAGCATCCCAATTGTTTTTCTTCAAAAACATTTTTAAAAAAAACTTTTCACTGGACATATGGATAATTTCAAATTATAAATTGTGTAAACAAAGAAATATTATCAGAGTAAATATTGCCAGAGTACTGATGGAAGTTTTTGATTAATCAGACAAACTTAAGTTTGTAGAGTTAATGACCATTGTTAAGAAGCCATTAAAAAACAAACAAAACAAAAAGATTTTTTCCTTGTATTAATCTATATATAACTTGAACAGCTACAGTTTTGAGAATTATGAAGAATTTCAACAACACATAATTTTATTTCTGTTGCCTTCTGTAAAAAAATGACTAAATAAAATAACTGCTGAGGCTTTTCTCACAAAAAAGATTCAAAGACAGGTTAACATTTAAATTAAAACTTAAAGTGTTTGTTGCCATGACGAACCAAGAGTCTGACCAGCTGATTACCAAACATGGCTGTTGGAGCAAAAAATAAATAAAAAATCCTCCAATTCCAGACACCAGAGGATTTCTTAGTTCATCTCTACTATCTATTGACTTATGGACAGTTGTTACTGTGCAGCTGTTATTAAACAGAAAAACAAACTAACTGGAGCTATGGACAAATGACCTCCCGAACCCAGTTAAAAAGAAATGGTTTAGACTTTAGTGTATCCACCCACCCAGCAGCCTGCATTCCACTTTACCACAGTGGCCTTTTCTCTCTAGCAAAGCCCCCCGGAGTTTGGTTTCTAGGGTCTCTGCATAATCTAATCACTTCCTGCTGTCCCTGAACGCCACATGGCCCCATAGGATGCTGGAGCCCTCCTCACGAATCCCTTTTATTTCCTGCCGACTAGACGGAGGAGGAAGTAGACATGAGGCGGGACGGCCACTCTGCTGACGGCACCCGGACATCGCAGACAGCTCAGAGGGTGCAGGAGAGGAGACGAAGAAGAGAATGGCACAGAGTATCTGTCTTTTAGCCATAAAGAAAAAAAGGTTGCTGCTCCGTCTACTTATAGCTGCACTCCCTGCAACTCTCTGTTCTCTCTCCAGCTGCCTATAAATAATTGGAACATGTTACCTGCAGGCACATCGGCTACAAAAATAATACGTGATCAATCACAAACATCTAACTTCTTTTTCTCACGTGAACGCAATCCTGCAGACATGGATTCAGTTACCTATTGGACACTGACCTCCACCGGAAAGGGAGGCTCGATTCAACAAAACTGCAACAGCACTGGTACACCTTAACCAAAACCATGCAGAGCTATAAACTATATATATATATATATATATATATATATATATATATATATATATAAATGTTTGCAGGATGACGGCACATGAGGTGAAAATGTCTACAATGATAAAAGGCAGATGTCTTGACATATTTTCCAGACATTTGTCACAAGCTGGAGAGTCACTTCAAAGTTTGCTCTGAAACTAAACAGAACAGGGAATAGATAATATTATACAATGTTCATGTAAACAGAAGAGACTGATGGAGGCTCCAGCTAAATCCTTTCACGACTTCCAAACTGTAGTTTCAATATTCGTCGCTAGATATTATGATAATGTGGGGGAAGGACATTCTCCACCAGATTTCAAAATGCAGGATAAAATCGGGTGCTTTAAAGCTTTAATAAAGAACTTCCACATGGTAGAGCAGGCTCACCAGCCAAGGGTAAAGCTCTAGGTTATATTCCCATCCTGTCTCTCTTTTCCCTACTTCCTGTACAAAAGTTATCGGTTCCAAAAAACAAACCATTAGATGAAAGCACACCCAATTAAATTTTTTTTCTTCCTTTTTGCTAAATTTTAACAGCCGGCTCAAAATCTGCTTGATAATTGGATGGAGGGAAACACAGATGAGGAGTAGGGTACAATAGTTACAAAAGAAACACTTTAATACTCTTTTGTTCCGTTTTTCCATGTTACTGTGATGAAGGGATTTTACTGCCATTATGCTTTTGTGTGATACAGCAAAGCAAAATAGTGTGGAATCTAAAAAGTCTGCCTTACCGAGTCAATACTTTCTAGATGAAATCCTTGCTTCCATTAAATCTTTTTAAGCCCTTTTGGAGTTTATTGTTACTAACTTCGCATATCTGGAGCCCGGATTATTTTAGCAAATTCTTCTCAGCAAAATAGTTTTTACAAGTCTTGCCGCTTTGCCTGGACGAAAAAAAACATTCCAGTGTAGTTCTGGCTGTAGGTTTGGGGTGAACCTCTGACCCAGCTTTCAGTCTATTGCAGCCTATAGACGGTTCACCTTACATTTAGCTCCCACCACGGCACCCTGCTGCTGCCGCCATCTTTTTCCATAGCACTCAAGATGGCTTCAATGTTTTAGTTTCAGTTGTTGAAAAGACTTTCATGTGGTAAAATCACTCATGTATTAGTTGACTACTAAGGGATCTGACTAAACAAATGTACACCACACTTTTCAGATTATTATTTCCAAAACCTTTTAATAACCAATTGAATATGAATATTTTTGTGCGTTTCTACAGCTGAGCAAGGAAAGAAATATTCGCACTAACCGGATCCACATAAATCTACATGTATAGACGCACAAATCCAGCTCTCTCAATGAATCTGGGCTGGTTTCATGGACATATGACGCTCCGAAGCATCAGACACACCGCTAGGGCTGTTTGATGTCTGGCCAAAGACGGCTTTGTGACGGATTGAGAGGTAAAACGCTCAGATTAAAAGCCCTTTAGGGGGTGAGGAAGAATTTCTGAACTGTCACGAGGAATGAAAGGACATGGAACGGCTGCACCATGTATCCACTTCTGTGTGTTTTAATAGCCGATTACGCAGAGCGTTCAGCCTCTACAGGTAAGGAACAGACGTCAGCATGGTGTTTCAGACTGAAAGGCCGACCGACAGTTAGGTAAAGCAACAATATGTGTGTGATGGACGTCTAATCATGACGTACAGCCCGATCCTTACCTGACGTTTTGACTCTCGCCGCCTCCTCGAGAACCGTTGGAACTTGGACTGCAGGGCACAAAATAAAAGCAAATCTTTTATCTCACGACCCGCTTCTTTCTCCACTTGCTTTTCTGATGTTTAAAGGTTATCGCCTGGCTCTTACTTTAGCACAAGATGCAGGTTAGCTGAGAGGCGCGGGTCTGTGAACTGCGTGGTTCGGTTGTTGTGGTCGACGAAGTAAACCCTCCCAGTGGCAGTGTTCCGGATCTCCCATCCTGGTGGTAGAGGACCGAGTTCCTCACAGTTCACATTGCTCAGGTCTCTGGGATACAACAGAGGAGCAACATGGTTATAAGCTGCAGAATATCAAAAAAGAAAAAAATGTTTCTCTTGTCTTCCTTTCTGGTTAAACATATACTGCAGCCTCAGTAAATACAGACTGTTAAAAAATGTCTTGTAGCATCAAAGCCAACTTTTCTGTTGAAGCGCAAATTAAAAAAATGAAAAAAAAACACACTTGCGCTGTTACTAATCGATTAGCATAAGAGTTTGAATAGATCTTGGTAAGCCGTTGCGTGACCAGAAGGCCAAAATCAGAGTTATGTAAACGTCATCCATGTTCAGCAAAAGCAAGACGCGATCGATCAAGTTTTATTAAGAGAGAGCAAGGGGGGGGTTCTTGAAAAGCATGTGCAGATATTTTGCATGCGCATTCTTTTGGAATAAAGTCATAAACAAGACCCACATGCCTGGAAGCATTGGATGGGGTCAGCTGAGAGCGATCGGTTCTGCATCGCAGAGTCTTTCTCAGACACGGGTCTTTTTGCAGCGTAATCAGCCTCAAACATAGCAGCAAAAAAAAGGGGGGTCGGGGATAAGCTTTGAACTGACAGGTAAAATCTAGTTTAGAGCGTAGAAAATACAGACAAACAATTCTCAAAGTCCAGTCCAGTTTTTTTAAGAGCACTTTGATTTTTTTCTGTTCGGACATGGAATGTTGCAAATTTTAGTAACATGTGGATTTGATAAAATAAATAAAAAACATTTCCAAAATTATACTGGAGGTATTCATGCTTGATTCCCAACCTTTGTGATTTTTAACCTGGTTGGTCCTTTTATCGTTTGAATACGGATACTTTTAGACCCAATTGTTAACCATCAGCAGCCCTGAAGTTAAAACAAAGCTTGCTGTGTTTACGAAAGAAAACGCAGACCCCACACACGTCGTCGCGCGTGTTTGTTCGTTTCGGGAGCTGTTGCGAAATTGAAGCGGAAGGAAAAAAATTTTTTTACGGATACGTCAGCGATGTCTGTTGTAATGTTTGTAAACAATGTTGATTCACATGCTAGTAGTGCCAAACATCTGGCATGCTTGTTTCCTCTATTGCTTATATTTATTTTTGATGTTTTTCACCTCCACAGGTGAATAAATTGCAATTCAGCCAAACACAATCGTGCAAAAGTGGGACGCTTTAGAAAACTTTAAACTCATGCAACATTTAAAACCACATGTGAAAGGAGCCTGGGTCTGAATGGTAAAATAAAATGAGAAAAAAACAACGCATAAAATCTCACATTTGAGCAAAAATCATTAGATTTGGGTGAATTTGGCCAGAAGTTTTATTGCAGCCTTTGTGATATTAAAAGCTATCTTTTAACAGAAAAAAACCCTTTTCATTTTACGTTTTATACATACATTCAGAGACTGATTGTTTATAGGTATAACCAAAATAGAGAAAAAAAAAAAAACAAGAAAAAGCTTTCAACGTTATTTGATTTCAACAAAACTTTACAGGATTTGAACTTGTCAAACTGTAAAACTCTGATATCAGATGTCCGCCGTATCCGGCCAACTGTGGACTGGCAACAAGTTACAGGTTGAGCTTTTTATTAGAGTCGAATGCTGACAAAAAACAGAGAGCTGGGCATAAAAAACAAAATAAAAATACAATCTCCATAGCAGCAGCGGTTATAGTTCCTAATCTTGGTTTGGGAGACTGTTAGATCGGCAGTGGTTGTTGTCTTTTATAATGACTAACCAGAGATTTAAGATCAGTGCCGGAGATTTGCTTTCCCGAAGAAAAATATTTGCACAAATGACTGACCAAAATTAAGAGTTTATTAATAAACACTGCAATATTAACAAAAGTCAACAGAAGTTATTCCTTGAAACATCAAGTGTAAGAACCAATGTTGACCAATTCTACCTGTGTGTATATATATTCACAATGGTGTTTTGGGACTTCATGAAGTTTATATGTAGTTGTTGTGTCTGCATATTTTACTCAAAGATTTTAAAAAAAAGGACTCAAAACTATGATTTAGAAAATAATATTGGTGGCTGTGTGACTCATACCTGGGTACCCTGGGGTCATGCCATGTGCTGACGCCAGTCTGAGTATGGAGAAAGTAAACTTGACCTTGCTGCGTTGTCCTTTGCTCTGTGAGAAGACATAAAAAAAGAGCGTAAATGGCTTAAGCACTTTGCCTCAACTACGAATTAAAACACTAATAACGTACGATAAATTCATATTCCACGTGCCGACAGATCGGGTACAAGCTGTCAGCGGAAGAGAGTGATCTGACAGATGGGGATGAAAGGAGTCGGCGGCGATCCCAAAAGGCAGTCGTGGAGGGAGCGGAGGGAGGAGGTGAGAGACGCAAGAGAAGTCGGGAGTGGAAAAGGGAGACGTGGGGGGTGTATGTCTGAGTTTTCGGTTGGTGAGCTCATTCATCACAGCCTGACAGAGATATTTCCACAGAGCGTTCTGCCAGAAAGCTGTCTGCCACCGTCTCCCAGGATCATCTCCACTGCTTTCAGGTAACCGTCCAAACACGGCGTGGAGTGCGCATTCAACGCGCAGAGCGACATCTCCGGGTCGTGTTCAAGCATGCACGGTGAAATGCTTCATGCAAATCGGAGTAATGAAATTGACTGCTGGTTTATTAAGGCAGTGAAATGCTTCCTCGATCATGCTGAGACTCCAACACGGAGAGCCAAGCCGAGGATGTCTGGCGTCAAGCCGCGAGACTGCAGGGGACAGGAAGTACGTTCAGGGTCCAGTTACACTTTCCTGCTAATGTTTCCACCGTGCTAAGAAATAACTACACCAGTTTTGTTTTAGTTGCTGTTGGATCCTGGCTCTCTAACTCATTATGTTAATTGATTGTCAAGTAAATCAGACAGCATAAATGAAATAGTAGACAGTGATAAATAGTCGGCCTGATAGGGATACAAAGCATGGAGACCATCTGTAGGAGAGGATCCAAATCCCCCACAGACGACTTTAATTGTAAGAAAATCTAGCCCTCTCTGGTCTGTTAGGAGAGATTGCTGCTCGTCTCTGAGCTATCTTTTACATGTGTGCTTCTGATTGTCTGACTGTGGCCTGAAAAGGGAGGAAGGGGGAGAGAAGGGCCACTGCCAAGCATATAACAGTTTTCTATTAGACTACAAGAGTGCCACTAATAAGCAGGAACATCAGAAAGGTGATGGGGGGGGGACAAGAACAGATTAGCGGGGTTACGGAGGCCACTGTGGAGAAGGCAGGTGGGCTAAAGCAAAAACATTTAACAAGCAACCAAGCATATGTTTTTCATTAGTGGGTTTCTTATTGAAACACTCCCCATCACGTGTGGGATTGTTTTAACAATGACACAGATCTAATGCTTTGTTCATCTCCTCTCTTGTGGGACTATTGAAACAAATGTGACACGTTTAAGGGGTTTAAATACTTCTGGGTCTAAGGCGTGTGTGGCGTTGCCGTTCTGCTCACCGTAGCCCTCTGGGAGGTCTGGGTGCATGTGCAGGTGGGTTCTGCTCATATAGTTGCGGTGCCTCTGCGATCGCACCCGCCGCTCCTGGGCTCGCGGGTCGCCGTCACTGGGAGGCAACGCGGTGGTGGGTGTGGCACCATTCGTGCTAACCGGTGTGTTCTCGTCCACGACGCAGCTGAGCGGCCGGCCGGGGCTTGAATACTCTGAAGCGGGCCTAACAGTGCATCCACCGATGAACAGAAGGAGATTAGAGTTAGACAAATGAAGATGAGCACAACACTGTTGTATATATATATAAAGAACATTTGTAAGGGTTACGATTAAACATTTACTAGGCCAAGAAAGTTGCATTGTTAAAATTCTATTCTCGGGACTCACAAGCTGTGGGTAATAAAACAGCTCTATGGTTTCTTTGGCTCGTCCACATCATTAAAAGTCTGGAGAAATCTGTCCTGGTTCACTGTTCACTACATTTTCTGAAACCCACTTCAGTTTCTCGCCTGGTTTTCTCAACGTGGGATCAGCGAGGTTAGACATGAGGTCTTCCATGGACCTCCTGCCGTTTGATGAAAGCGGTCGTGGATTTATGTCTCTGCGGCCTGCAGAGGTTACTCACCTGGTCGGCCTCTCCCACTGTGTGGTGCGTGTGATGTGGTTCAAGTACTGGATCCGTCCAGACGCCGTCCTCCTCTCCTCCCAGCTGGCAGTGGAAACATACGCAGACGCAGCAGTGAGCCGACACAGTGAAGCAGACTCACGGCAACCTCGCATTCTCACATCAGTTTTGCATTAATATCTCTTTGGTGGGAGTCGCAGCGAGCGGCTGTTGTGTATGATATGCAACAGGCAGAAAGTAACGGAAGAGATTTCTCCTCAACTTACCCATCAGGAAGATCATTGTCAAACAGGCGACTGCAGTCCACCACAGGACCCCCGGTGCCTATTCGGTCCCTCGACTGCAGGCTCACTTCAAGAACACATGCAAATACTACTGTTACTGGACAGCAGATCCCAATCAGGGCAGAGATATTAGCTCAAAAGCAAAGTCTTACTCTACAGTTCTGGAAAGAGAAGGAAAAGGTTCTATCTTATGCTAAAAATTAAAATGACTGCATTTTATACTGTGGCTTTCTATTTTTAATCATAATACATTGGGAATTTCATTGTAAGAATCTGATTTTTGATTGTCACATAAATTCTTTTTAATTCAAAATTTGTTAAATTCTAGGAATATATGATATATCAAAATCGGTCTCAGTCCCTGCTAGTCATTCATTTTTTTATCTGTTTAATAAGCAGAACTGGGCTGATATTACCACACATGTTTAATTTCGTTCCCCTGAAGCAGAGAAACTATCTAAGCAGTATGGTTGTTCCCCCCCCCCCAGATAATCTATCTGATATCGTTAAAAACCGGTTATCTGGGACAACAGTAATACATTCATCGGAAATCAATATTGGCCAAAACTTTGCCTTTCAGTGCACCTTAATAAAATGTATTTTATTTTTACTTGGATACGCCACACTTTTCCTTTAAATCCAGAGTAAAAATAAGAGGTAGGCCCCTGAATTCAGACACAAACACTAATTAAGAACATTTAAACGAATGAAATGTGTAAAAGTATGTAATGCAAACTGTTCAGTAGGGTGGGGACTGTGTTAAGTAAAGCTCCTAAAGAACATAGTTAATTGGATATCAACAATTGCAATTTCACTATAACAAATTATTTCTTATCCTAATTTTTGAAAACTTTGAAATGGAATACTTGGCACGGTGCTCACCTACAATCTGCCCCCTGACTGTGTCACTGTCGTTGGGGCTCAGCTTGTTCAAGTCTAGTCTCTGGTCTGTTCAAGAGCAAAAAGGGAACAAAAGTAATAAGTTAAAAATAACAAAAAAGAGAGATCAATTTTAAAAAGACGTGAGGAAATAAAAAGATTCATGTGAGAGAGAGAGAAAGAGATGCATGTAAACATGCATGTGTTTGGACGAGTTCCGCCTGCTTGGATGAGTCCCACGGCTGTGTATCGTTTACATCACTCGGAGTCAGTTACCGTCTCCCTCATCATCCGTCTCTAACTCTTTCTGTGTGCCGAACACGGCTCGGCTGTTCCAGGGAACAGATGGTCCGCTCTGCGGAAAAGCCACAGGCCGTAAAAATGTCACCCAGCCTCGGCACAAAGCAGGCCTCAGTTCAAATGCAGGGGTCAAACGTTTGGCGAACTTCAGCACAACGTGCATTCCGCTCAGCCCTAGCATGGACGTGAACTTTTGCCAAAGTCTGGAAACTCTTTGTCTGAACTTCTGAAGCTCGGTGGAATTTCATGATCAGGGGGGGGGGGGTTATAATACACACAGGGCAAAAGAAAAAGCAAAAGAAATGTAAAGTCGCCTCCAGACATGAGGGGGGAAAAAAAGCCACTATCTGTTCTCTCTCGTCTGGGTGTCATGCAGATCAGCTCAGGATGTCTGTCTAGACTAAGCAGGGACAAAAACAGGCAATGGTCAAACCGTTACAAGGCTGCTGGAAGGTCAGCAGCCGCAAAGAAAACAGAAAATAATTGCACAGAAAAAACTAAAACAAAAACAGTTCCAGCACCACCCTTACATACGCACATTTTTACAGAACATACACACATTATGCTTGGGAAAACTGTTAATATTGTCTGAACAATACAAACCTATATTTTACCGGGACACTGTTTAATAGACCAACACAGAAGCAGAGTAATTGCTGAGTGGAAGGTGAAGATTTAAGTTGTATCAGATGTTTTACAGATAAAAAGCTGAAAAGTGTGCAGTACACGGGGTTTCAATAGAGACACCTGTTGTTGCGAGCAGCTTTACAGATCTAGAGGCCAACATTTCTACAAACTCGCCTTTGCTAAATAGATCAATATTAGCTGAGAGCAATCTGTAAAACAACCTTCGAGCCTGGCAGCAGAATCTCAGTTGGATTTACGTCTGGAACTCAAGACTTTAGGCCATTCCTACACATAAACATGTTTTTATCCAAGCCTCTTAAATTGAAGCTCTGGAGTTTCGACCGCTGTAATGTGAAACTTTGCCCAAATGTCCAACAGGTTTCTCTAACAAAATAATGGTAATTTCTTTCTTTCAAAAAACAAACCTATATACTTTTTTGTACATTTTTTTTTACACCGATTCATTATTTTGAAGAGATGAACGGCATATCGGCATCATCATCTGTATCGGCAGATGTTAGCAAATATGTTTTACATATTGCTATCACTCCAGTAAGTAAAACTGGGCCAATATTAACAACTAATGTCTATTGTTGCCCTTTTTTAACGGCATTTGAGAGAGAAAAACATTTCTGACCGAAAGAAAATGTTTATTTCTCTACGCAGAGACGATTTTAAAACACAATTTTAAATGAATGCAATTTTTAAAAACAAAAAACATTAATACAGATTAACTTTTGCATTTACATTTTAAACTACTCCCAGGAGTTTTTTTCTTTTCTCCCTACAACAATTTTTTATTTATTTTTTAAAACTTTTTTTTTTTTTAGTTCTATTTCTTTAGAGAACCTGGAAAATATATAATTTGTAGAAACTGTAATTTTCTTCTGAGAATTAATAAAGCATTTCTTATCTTATATTGATAAGTATTAACATTGCATATCAGCCCAAACTTTCATATCTTTGCATTCCAATCATGGGGGTCACATATGATACCAGGAATTTACGATTAAATGTGAAAATAATTAGGGGCATGAATACTTTTGCACAGCAAATAGAATTGCAATCTATAACAAAAGAAAAAAAGAAGTTAATTTTTTTAATCATACAAAGATAATATAGTCAGGCGAAGATACTCTGCAATTTTACACAAAAAATGTTTAAGTCACTGTCATTTATGCGGCTTGTGGAGGCACAAATGACGGTAAACCCTGAAAAAAAAAACGGAATGACAAAAAACCACAACAGAGGGAAAAGTACAAATCTACACTTAAACATAAATAGCTGTACAATTATGTATGTCTGTGTAAAATGACCAGCTGTCTAGATCGGCAGACGGGGATGGAAGTTAGTCACAATGGCATTTCATTTTTGTGTGCGTGTGTGCTGGCGCGCATTCTGTCATCTCATGGGCGAGACTGGAGGATAAACCAAGGCCAGGAGAGGAAAAAATAAAATAAAAATAAAGGGGGGGAATACAAAAGCAAACAACTCAGAGCTGTTGTACAAACTCCAGGTTTCCTGTGTCGCTCAAGGAAAACCGTGTCAGGGGTTTCTAGGAAACGTTATGGGATTCTTTCCCCGGTTCAGCCGAAAAGACCGCAGACCAGCCGAGCAGGTTCCAGCTCACCGACAAAAAATAACCCCCAGACTGCTGTGCTGCAGCTAAATCCGTCTGGAACCGCTTTTATAAGAAGACGTTTACTGTAGGCTCCATCTCTTTTACCCAGAAAGCTTCTGACATGAGACATTTTTACTGTAATTGCAGGGTGATGCTGAGCGGCCCTTCCTGTTCTGGCTGGCCCCTCTCACACGGTTTGACAGTCACGGCTCTGTCAGACGTAAATGGGTGGAGTATATAAAAAAAAAAGCTTGCAAATCATAAATATGCTTAGGCATTTAGCAATTAACAAAATAAGTCTTCCATCTACCAATATCATAAAGAAAGCTTCTGATTTGACCCAACGGAATTCTCAATAATGGATTCATCCCAAGGAAAAAACTCAAACATGCCGCTTCCTTGATGTGACATCAAGGAGAAAAAAGCAAAAGAATGAACTAACCAAAATAAATGGACCTCCATAAGTCTGGTTTATCCTTCAGATGCATGAAAACACTTTTTTCACACTGCAAATTGTTTTACGCAAACGTATTTGAGATGGCCGGCTGGTATAATGTTCAGGATGCTCTGTCCCGTCTTGTAAATGCTATACTTTGTGTCTCCAGTAGGTCATGACCCCGTTTCTCTTTAAATCCACAGTTTTCAATGATTTTTACATTTAAGATAAGTCAATTGTTCCGACACCATGACACACGGAAGAAACAACTAGTACAAAAGGTACACAAAGACCCAGAAAACCCACCGTTACCAGTTAGGAAAACTGCTGTCAGTAAAGCTACGTTCCCCTAACGTGGATCCAATAGTTTCAATATGATTTTAAGAGACATACACGGAACGTCTGATCTCATTTAATTCATCCTAAAAATTAGCCCATGGAAGGTCCAAACATTGTTTTTATGTAAATATGTATGCATTTTATTGGTCATTTGATGCATTTAGAAATAAGGACAAAAAACTACAATACAGCATATTTTTTTATTATCTGTGTTATAAAATTAATCTTGTGATGGAAATTAGAAATTTGTTAACCATGTCATGTATTTACATGTAAATGTTGCATGATATGTACTCTCCCATTTTAATAGTTTACTCAAACAAAAGGAATTAAATCTCAGTTGCTGCATATTAATTACGATGTGATCACAAAGTTAGGAATACAGAAGTAAAAAAGTTAAACATATAAATCTAATACTTATTCTACAGGAAGCTGCTTGTAAACCAGTTAAATTGTAGTTGACTGGAGATGGATTCCTCCTTTAAAGCTTCACCGATACTTACAGCCTGTGTCTTTAAGGCGGTTGATAGCGTTAGACAGAAGGCGAACACAGCCCAGGAATCCGGCGCCTTGCTTCTTATGAATCTTCTTGTGATTCCAAACACTGATGGTGATTGAATCGGATTTCCCAATGTACCTGAGGTAAAAAAAAAAAGGAGAACTGATGTTTATTAAAAGAGCATTAAACAACATTAGGTTGAAGGTTATTGGTCCGACAACAATGTGTTAGCAGGATCTGTCATGATTTTCACTCAGGATGTCCCCCCACCAGACCAACTCCAAAAATAGTGGCCACAAACAAAGCTCAAGGACACCAGCAGATGCACTCGGGACACAGAGACGGACGAGGAAGAGGAAGGTGTGGCGGCTGTGCGGGATTTTCCAGTCGGCGAGTTTGAATGTGTAAATCTAGGCTCCAAGCATCTTGGTATGTGACTGAGTGTGTAGCTCTTATCATTGACAAGATTGCCAGAAGGAAAAGCAGGACACCTACAGCTACTGGATGTTTATTCATAAAAGTATTGGACTAAACTGAAGATTTAAGCTAAAGTTTGAGGCAATGTGAAGTAATTTACTTTCAGGCAGGGCGTTCATTGTTACGATCACTAATGTATACTTCATTGGAATTTTATGTAATGGACCAAAGTGTGACGTGGATTCACACTCAGGTTGGGCTGCACAATATATCCCAATATGTTGGGAATTACCTACTAATTTAACATTTAGCCAGTTGAAGCTTCAGGTCAGCAGATGATAAAACCCGACACTAATGACCTTGCTATGGAGGCACAGATGGAAAAGAGAAGGAAATATATGGCAACCGATCTTCTCACTGCAGCATTTACCGGTATCATTTCCAGCGCAAAACTATACTTGTAACTTTTACAATAAAAGTTCGGTCCAGGTTAATTGCCAAGATGGTAGAATTGAAGCTAAGCCAAGACCCTATTCAAGTCATCTGATACAAATTCCTGTGGTTTTTGATATCACAATATATATGGCAAGGTGAGAAAACAATAGGGATGTCAGTTTTTGCAATAGCCTTCAGCCTTACGCAGAGGCTTTTTACAAAACACACATATTACCGAAGTTGCTCTGGTCAAATTAAACTTGTTGGAAACATGAAACACCCTATTTTTATGTTTTTAAACAGGCACCACCCTTGTTTGCAAAGACTTGAAAACCTTGCATAACTTTCGCCACTGAAGTCAAACCCATAGTGATTTTAACATGAGGCAGCTAAGGAGGGTATGAACAGTTTTTCAAAGCAAAGCAGAAATAGTTATGTCAATTAACACATAAACACTACTGCAATAAATCAATCACAGCATAAAAAAAGTAAAATCAAGGTAGAATTGCAAGACTGAGAAAAATTAGGACACAGCAACAAAAACTACCAGACCAACATGGCTGCTGTTGGCAAAAACAACATTGAAGGATCAACTGCTCTGCCGTAAGGGTCTGTAAAAAATAAATAACTAAATAAACTCAACCCGGCAATTCAAATAAAATCATCGCAGCCAAGACACATATTGGAAACGAAAAAGACATTTAAACAAAAGTCGGTTTATTTTCTGTTTACGCCTGTCTGCTCCTGGACTTTGGTTCTAATGAGCCTTAATGAGTTTCTCCTCGTGTGTCAAGAATCAAGAATCAAGAATCAGTTTATTTATATAGCGCCAATTTACAACAGGTGTCGTCTCAAGGCACTTTACAAAAAATCAATTAAAATCAAGGATACATTCTAACAAATCAATTTGAAAAAGTTTCCAATCTAAGGAACCCCAGCAGATTGCATCGAGTCATTGACTTGCAGCATTCACTCCTCTGGAA
>JAVLVB010000252.1:1174049-1222586 GCA_032876305.1 Orestias chungarensis
GTAGAGCAAAGGAGAACCGTCTGTCAAGACTGAGTTCCTCCCCCAACCGGATTAGGCTGTCTTCTCTACCTCTTCCTAACTATAAACTTTATCAAACAGGAAGGTTTTAAGCCTAGATTTGAAACTACACAGGGTGTCTGCCTCACGGACTAAAGCTGGAAGCTGGTTCCACAGGAGAGGAGCCTGATAACTGAAAGACATCTCAGCCCATCTGATGTGTCAGCGAGAAGTCAGCATCTAAAACGAATCCTCTGAACGATTTGCAAAAGCTGCATCCCCATGTAATTACGCGGCTGCCGCTTACCAAAAAGGATATGAAACAATGGGGCAGTGAGTGAGACGTTGTGAGCCCGCGCCAAATGCCTGTCTGGGGTGCGATGTGAGAGAGCAACTCTGTCAGACAGACATGATGGGAGGGACGTAATTAAAGCATAAACCCAGTCATTTGGATCAGCCTTCAAGTTGTAAAACTCGTTAAGACTGGCTAAGAATTTTAACGCGGCTGCAGACAATAACATGCCGAGTACTGATGATGAAAGGAGCACTTAACAATAAGGACAAAGAGATTTAGAACTAGATCTATAGTTTGGATGAAATTTAAAGCTTTCAATATGAATAAAACCCCCCACTATGATATGTATTCATGAGTTGCGGCAGGAACCTGACATTCCTCTCAGAGTATAAGTATAACGTGGGGAGGTAAATTTACAGCCATAAATCTTAAATATGCATTTAAACGAAGGTAATTATGATGTTAATGCAGTTCTATCTGCAGGGCTGCAGGATGAAAATAAACCTGTCAAAACTGTGAAGTGCAATTTTTTCACGCCTCTTTACAAGCAGAAACTTTGATATATATTTATCTGGATTAATTTTGGACTATGAGTGTTCACAGTGTTAGTTTTCTTCAACAGAAAGCAGCATTGTTTAGTTTCATTGTGACCAAAGAGCATTATTTCGCTTCCACGCAAGAAAAGAAGGCGAGAAAAAAAAACAAGAAAAGTGCAAGAGAGTAAGATCGAAAAAAACAAAAAAGCAAGCAGCAAATAAAGAAAACTAAATGGAAAGCCAGAGAAAAAAATGCAGACTGTGTAGAAATCCTGGAGAAAACTCAACTCAGGTGGAAACTATTTAACTACCAAACTGACTGACAACGAAAGTCAGTTTTTTGCACTGGCATCAAACACTGGGTTGAATAGAAATGCATGACATCTTTTAGATTTTTACTACTAAAAACCTTTAAAAACTTTTGTTGCTCTGTCACACATAAACCAGAATAAAATATATTAAAGCTTGAGGGACATGGATGTTTTTCCAAAGTAGATTGTCAAATTATGTTCACTCATCATTTTTTCAATTTCTACTCTTAATGAATGTAAGATTATAAATTAAAATGCCCGGCAAAGAAAGACATACTTTAGTTGGCTTAATAATGCTAAAGCTAACTAGGAGTTAGCAGTTTAGTTCAGACAACGGCTCAGATTGTCATGGGAAACGGCTGATGAGTGGGCGTGCATAATTTTAGATTACTCTAAGCACTTAACACCGCGAGTGCTTGTTAACACAGTATCTGAAGGACTCATTATTGACCTAAAGAGAGAAAATGGACGCTCTCAGGAGAGTGGCAAACACTTCAAGCTAATGAGTGCCGGGCCTTCAGAAAAAGGATTTCTAAATCACTGCAGCGTCCTTGGCTTCTGCAGGACTAAACACAGAAGAAAAAAAAAGGGGGGTTGCCGACATGGTTACATTTCGGTAATCTCCACCAAGTCTTGCGGTTTTAGTACCACTTCGTTTTACGAATCTAGTGCAGGAAGATGGAGTGTGAGAGAAAAGAAGCCAGACTGTGTCTACTATCTTTGGCATGCGGGCCACATCCTGCAACAAAGCTGAGGGGTCGCAGTTCACAGACCGGTTTGCTGGCTGTGGCTCACCAGTGAAACCACAGTCCTGGAAGAACACAAGTACAGTCAGATTCCTGGACGCTCGCATAAAACAAAGGGTAAGACAAAAAATAACAAACAGATTCAGATTTGAAAATCTCAGGTGTTGGAAATCGGATATTTTAAACGTGAGGTTTTGCAGACGGTTAATGAACCAGCTCCTAGGTAATTGAAACCTCTTTCCTCCACCACACCACCTGAGAATACGTCAGCTAGCTGCAGGAGTAAACACTGGTTGCTCTGAACTGGCCGCTCCGATGGGAAATTTAGAGTCGCTTCCGCAGATATTGCAGTCGACCATATCTGCAGACTCGTGGGACAAATTAAATGCAGAAATTAAATGCACAGAACTTCCACCAATATGTTCCTCTATACCCGTCTGATCGTCCGTAAGGTGTGGGTGACCCCCCCCACCTCCTCCCGCGATGGGAGCTGCTCTTTTAATGGCTGCGCAGAGAAAGAGACTCAAGTATCCAGGGAAACCAAACAAACTTGAGACACGTGCAGCCTCTCACCGTTTGGCCAGTCCGGATAAATATACCGGTCCAGCGCAAAACGCTGGAAACTCTCACTCTCACAATTTCGCTCACACGCTTCATCTCCACTTTTCCAGGTTGCTTTCACGGGACAGACCATCTTTGGGAAAAAACTGCAATCGTGGTACAACAAGACAAGCACATGTTTCAGTCAATGGAGGGGAAATTATTTTTTTTTTTTAAATAGTACTTGTAGACATCCCACCAGTCTCTGGTTCTTTAAGTGCTGCTCCAGGGGACGTTTTTAAACTCAGTCTTGATGTCATTGTAAAAGGTCTACACACCGAGAAGCCAGATGCGCAAACTCTTCATCTGTTAGCAATTAGATCCCGTTAGCGTCTTAAACCGAGACACACTGAGGTTAAATAAAGGCAGGCGTACAAAGTGTGCGGCGAGAACCAGAGAGGGAGGGCGGCGAGGACTTTCATCTTTGAAAACAGATGTCAAAAGGTGTCATGAAAAATCCACCGCCACTCACAGATCGTAGTGTTGGTTCCACTTGGGGTCAAGCGTGTTCCTCACAGTGTCTGTTGAGTGGCATTGGCCCGAGCCGTCCACGACTACCTTGGCGAAGGGATCAGGGAGGCCTGAAGAGAGATGACAGAACTTCAACAGGTCCACACGGTTTCATTATTTGAAGAACATTTTTTTAAGCTTTACAATTCCTCTGAATAGTACGGCTTGATCTATTTGCAGTGGTTGTGTTACAATCACATAAATCTATGAGGTTTGCATTAAATTTAATTAGACAGACCAACAAGAAATAAAAAATAAGTCATTTGTGGTATGTCTGCATGTCTGGAATCATTACCAACCAGACAAGATGTTTTGTCATTGACTATTTGTGAGAAAATCTGTGGTGTGAACCTGTCTGCGTTCTTTTCTGTCTACTGGTGATAGGTGAACGTCCAATGCTAAAAAAAAGCTAAATTTCAGCTTAGCATTTTAGCTTCTTTGACAACTTTGAAAAAGTTTTGCACACTGTGCATTCCCTAAACCGTACTAGATCAGTTAAGGACTTTGTATGGAGTTCTTCCAGTTTAAGTCCAGTTTAAATGCTAAACCTACTCGATTTACATGTGCTCTTGAAACACTACAACCCCTTAATGTACCAATTTATGATTATCTTCAAGAATCTGTTGAACAGTTGATAACCAAAACTTCACATCCCACAAAAAACCTTATTCAACTGAAAGTTTAGAAAAAACAAAACATCCAAGTAAATCGGTGCTTTAGGTTTTAGCTAGAGAAGTTATTTAGCGGGAGCTTAGCGCGCTAAATGTAAACGCTCTAAGCTAAAAGCTAATGTTGCTATAGGAGGTGTTTGGAGTTAGCCTACAGAAGCTAGTTAAAATGTTTCAGGCTAAAAATAAATGCATCAGTCTTAAAACCAATAGGCCAGAGGTGGTTTTCATTCACCACAGCTGTAGAACTATTGTAAAAATTATGCTATGAATTTTCAATACACATTTCTTTTGTTTATTTAGTTGTTTGGTTTTTATTTTAGTTTGAGTAATCCAATGTCCTAAAAGTTGTACGGACATATAGCGGAAACTCAGACTGATGTAAACATTAGGGTTAAAACAAAAACTCTAAACTGCAGAGTGACTTATTGAGCTTAGTAAACACTATGTTAACCAAGCCAATCTAAAAAGATTACTACGTGTGTTCTGCAGCATTTTCATCTGGCCACAAAGGAATTCCCTTCAGATAATAGAAGAGTTTCGGCTGCAAAGGCTTTAGGTAAACTCTGGGTCGTCAGCGCTGCTCCCCCTAACAGCTTTCTGAATGTATACTCTGCTCCTGAACACTGCAATGGCAGGAATGGGCGGCTCGAAAACCACCCAAAAGAGCGGAGAGACACTATGTGGTCTGACACCATGACAGCCAGGCCCAAACAGACCAGAACTCTGCCAACATACAACCAGAAGACTCGATTTTTTCTTTCATGATAAAACGCTAGTTTTTTAAATTTTTACCCATTTTCACCGGGAGGGGCATCTGTTTGTCAAGCACATACGAATTAATATGACATTTTTTAAAGAGACAGAATTGTGTAGGATAATGTCAGCGCTTGCAATACTGCAACACAAAAGTGCGATTAATATCCTTTTTTTTTTAAATCTTATAAATGTTAAGCAAAACTTTAAAATGCTGCAACTGACAGAAAAAAAAATATGGAGAAACCAGGCTCTTCATTTATGTTTATTACGCACTACTGTAATAAACAGGAAGTGGTATATTAAGACTGCATACACAAAGCACACAAATGCGACCCTATCATACTTTTTTACAACAGTCTGAACTGCATGATTCCAATCTTTTCATCTCCAAAAAATCTTATTTGTGCCCCTTCCATTTATTATACTAATTCTGACACATAGCGATAGTTTAAAAAGTTTCTGCAGAGTTAACAGTCAGGTTGCTTTTATCTGAGTTTCATGTAATTAATGTGAGACATACTTCTGCACTAAAAGTAGCCACACATAAATCTGGTCGTAAACAACAACTGAAGCAAACACTGCCAAAGTTAGATTTTTTTTTCTTAAATTCCTTAATTTTCTGAATGTTACTGCCAGCTCTTATTCCTCAAAAAAATATTAATTGACCCACTAATTGTAAAATCCATAGTTACTTCGGTAAATATTGCACTAATGTGGGATGTCAATGTATTTCTTTTCGTAAACCACTCACTTAAGGTGGTTGCATAAAATTAATTATATGAAGAACTATGCAAAAAACATTAGATGGCTACATTAGAGCTTATGTGTTTAACTGTATTATAAACCATTTTTAATGCATAAATTATTGAAACTGCCAGACTTTTGTTTCTAAGAATCAAGAGTACCTTACAGAGTGCTTATCAAACGTCCCCAAGTCTAAGATTAATAAAAACTAAAATCCACACAGATATGCTTAAAATTACCTTTTGCAAAAGTCGGATACTTACGGAAGAAGTCTTTTTTTGCCAGGTTTTTGGCACACAGGACTAGAAAAGAAAGGGGAAAAAAAACAAATCATTAGGGTAATTTAAAGTATGAAAACATGGATCTTATTGCATAGCAGTGCAAAACTGTAATTAAAGGTGGATTCAGGGTGCTAATTATTTTGCCCTAAGTAATAGAACAAGAGATGTTGAGCGAGAAAAACAATCAACATTGTCCGGGTCACCATCACAACCAGCAGCAATGAGTTTGTTCCCGCTGCTCCACTGTAAGTAATGTAGAATCTGTTGCCGAGGTGACGGAGCAGAGCAGCTAACATCCCCCCAGTCTAAAGTATGGATTGATGAGGAAGCTCCCCAACCACCTGGTTGTCTGGAGCTCAGAGTTACAGCCGGTGAGTCAGTCGAATGGAAACTGTTTTTTTGTTTTTTTCTCATCCAACATGATACTAGACACATGATGCTGCGCCAGCGACTGTCAGGCTACAGCGACTGTCAGGCTACAGCGACAGGCCTAACCTGAAAATTGCATGTTTACAAAGACATTAACTAAAAATCTAGTAAACCTGTGTTATTTTATTAGGAAAGCTTAACAAACAAACAGCAACATGAAGGCCAAGAAAAAAGGCCGAGAGGTCAAGGAGAGGTTTCAAGTGAGACCCTCCAGTTTTACAGACATTAAATGCACTCCAACACTAACAAGCTGGAGTCATGAGTTTTTCCTCCAGCCCTCCACTCCATGTCGCACATACTCAGACACTCACACCATGTCAAATGTCACTCTGAATCACCTCAACTTGGAAGTGAAACAAAGCTGGCACTCATACGTTTAGAAAAAAGGACAGTGTCCACACAAAAAAATAAATAAAAAAATTACCAGCTTCCCTCACGTCAATATTTACACACCGCGCAGTGCAGAAGTCGCACTGAAGCGCAACTCCCCTGCGAGATTAAAGCGCAGGTAGGCAGAAGGATAAACAGTCAACTAAGCCGAACACTGAGCCATGTTGGGGTCGGCGCGGCGTTGCAGAACATGCTAGACGGATGAGGAAGAAGACTTTTCTTTCCACAAACATCCCTGGGAATGTGTTTCGTTCCAGCGAAACCCACCTCATTTCTAAAACATCTGGTATGCATCAGTTTCTGTCGCATTCCAAGCGAACACGCGCGCAGGAGGGCGAGTGCTGGAGCACACATACACACGCACGCACGCACGCATACACACACACACACACGCACACCGGCGTGCAGACACCTTGCTCTTCTCTCTCACAGCGGTCACTCTTATTCATGATTGACCGAGACAAGGGAACGAGCGCTCTGTTAACAAACCAGTTTTTTGTCACTAATCACAGACCTCACCCAGCTTTTAGAAACTACGAGTGGTGATTTTGGCTGGATGTTAAGAAAACATAGCTTGAGGAATCCTTATAGACAGGAGGAATCATCATAGACAGTAAAGTGAATAAATACTTCAAGGATCAACAATTTAGAGCAAGCACAAGAGGTAGATCCTTAAGTCTGAACTGGAGGGGGAGAAAAAATGCAGACCCTCTTGCTATTGCATTAGCAGCCCTCAGCTAGTCACACAGCAGGAAGGCAACACTGCAATTATACCTAAATAAACTCCTTATGAAAACATACAAGGGGCAGAATCACAGGTGAAGTAAAACCAGTAAAACACTCAAGACTGTTGACTTCAGCAGACAAGAAACCCCACAGGAGCTGTTTAAGCAATTATGAATATTGGACTAATTAGAGGAAAGATTCAGAGGAACACACCATTTTCACACCATTTGTAGCTAGAAAATACCTGCAGTGGCCTCTCTGACAGGTTTACTTAAAGCAAACCAAACACAGCATTTACAACAAAAAAAAACTAAAATAAACTAAAACTAAACTCAACAACTGATACTCGGAGCGATTTTGACCTCGGATGCCCATTTTGATGATGAAACAACCCAGAAATTTGAATTCCTTTATCTCACTTGACAATAAGTTTCACTAGGGTCATATCTCCAGTTTTGTGCCAGAATATATATATATATATATATATATATATATATATATATATATGGTTTAAAAAAACAAAAACGGTGGCGGCTGGAGCTCAAAAGACCGGAGCCTCGAGGTTCAACGACCTGAAACAGAGGTTGAGGTTCACCAGGAATCCCTGAGATCAAATAAGACTTACCTAGTCAAATCCAGACCCAACTCCATCCAAGAACTTAAGGCATAAACTCATAACTGCCGTTAACCAGGTATGGTAACGCAATATTATGAGACGATTTGTACGATTATTGTCGCAGTCACCATATTTGCAGTGATCATCAATTATACTTCAATACGCTGTGATGCTCTATCGCATAACCTTTACAAGTAGTAGGATGAAGCAAATAGTTAAATATTTTCAACCATAAATCAGCAACGACAGCAAAGCAAGACATGAGAGGATTGCTGTTTAAAAACAACGGGAACTATTTATAATTTTACACTTAACTTTCTCCACTTCTACCTCTTAAAAAGACAGACGCAAATTCAAAAGAAGTGACACATGAGCACCAAGCAACTTTGTCCGACTCTATCTTATTTCTCTGTTGTCATAGCGACAGCAAGGATCGAGGCGAAGCTGAGAGAAGGGCATCTCTGTGCTGCCCATGTTTCTCATTCCACTCGCACCCGTGGACGGAGAGGAAGGGGGGCAGACGACAGGAAGTGGTAAAGATACGCAAAGTAACAAAGAGAAAACAAGTTTTTTGGTTTTGTTTTGTGGTGTGAGCGGCGACTTCAAGTCGTTCACCATGGCTAGAAAGACAAAAATGTAGGTACAACACTTCTTGGGTATATCACCTCACCATTTACACGAATAGGAGTACTGATGACTCCTACCAAATCACATAATAGATTTTCCCACTGGAGCACGGCGGTTTTAGATAACGGTAAATCCGATCAGCCAACGTTGACGTGGTTCTTTCCTTTCACCGTCATCATTAACCGGAAATCCATTTCGGACTGGCAAAAGCAGCTTGGTGCGGCCAGAGTTAATGCCCCACCTGTGGGGAGAGGATGGCCAGAGTTTCTCCCAGGCTGACGCACAAAGAGTCTCAGTGTGCAGACGAATCAATGAAGGCGGCCAGGCGCAGGCCAAACACCTGGGGAAGAGAACCGTCGCATCTCATCTAAAGGAGACAGAGAGAGAGAGAGAGAGATAGACAGAGAGAGACAGAGAGATAGACAGAGAGAGACAGAGAAAGAAAATCGCCACGGCAGCGATCGCAGATCAAGTCGAGAAGAAAGTGAAGATCTATTTCCATTTCCTTTGATCCGAACTGCTACGTCTGCAGTCAGTGATCCCCCACTAAAACAAACAAAAAAAACAAAAACAATCATGGGAAAAGGAAGCGAGCGCCATGGGGAAGTAAGTAACTCCCTTTAGTCTGCTACGCTGTGGTTAACCACTCTGCTGGAGTCTGAGAGGTGGAGGAAGTGGGGTTGAGGGCACTAATCCACCATTCCCATCCATGTCTGGGTCTAAAGTATCTGGAAATGTTGGCTTAAGAGGAAGACACGGAGGAAGAGGAATTTTAGAATGAGCCACACGTCTGCTCGCATGAAACTGTAACTTTGTGTGAACCTAAATAAATCTTTTCAGGGTTCCAGCTCAGGTTGACCGCATACTGAACCTCCCTTTTCATCCACCTGGTTCCTGAAGTCACATGGGCCCACCCAGCACCAGCAGACAGTCTGAGGCATCTTTAAGGAACACAGTCCTCCAGCTACTCTGAGCTCCTCCTGCTCACAGACCTTTCCCCGGCCTGTCTGCCCTGTCTGGACTCCAGGCCCGGTAGGACCATGCAGTCTCATGCACAACATTGTTACGCCATAAACAAAAGAAGAAAAAGAAAAAAGCGGGCTTTCTTTTCCCTTGATCACTCCTTCGCGAACATTTTCTTGGATTCAAAACCTGAAAGGAGAGTGGAGATGACAACGTAGATTTCCAAGTCGTTGGTGATAAGTGTACCAGTTAAGCTGTTATTTGTCTAACTTGTGTCTGAACCGTCTCCTGATCCGTTTCCAGTGTTTAGTCTTGCACATGGTCTCTGTAGATCATTATCTGTGGGCCTGCGGCAGATGGAGGCTAATATTAGCAGAGTGCTGGAGCTTCCATGCATGACAAGCTCGCAGACGTGCCGTTATTTATCCACACACGGGGAAAAAGGTTATACTTTATTGGGTATGGCTCTTAAATTACTTTAAAGCTAAAAAGACCAATAAAAGTTATGTTAAACAGAGGACAGTGTGATGTTTTGACTGACCTTTTACTACTTGAAGAATTTCTGACAGTCGATAACCAAACTTTTATCAAAAATGTTTAACTTTATTATACAGAAGGTTAACAAAACAGCCAAGTAAATGTTTACTCAGCAAAAAAATAAATAAAAAAATCTATTTAATTTTATTGTGAAGCGAAAAACCCAAAAAATAGCCAATTAGCATAACTCTGTGTGGTGGACGTAGAATCTTTGAGAGGGTGATGAAATATGTCACACTGTAAAGCTAGGTTTTAGGTAGATTTGGGGGGGTTGGGTTCAACAACATGCTATGAATAGTAAAAGGAGAGTATTGTAGCCGTCTAAAACAAGGGACAGCCCAGACGATGTCACTTTATGGAGCTTTGGTCCTATAAGGCTTGCAGCAAGATGCTACAGATGTTTTCTAAATCTGTTGCAGAGAGTTTAATCTGTTCTGCTATTATGTGTTGTGGTGGGGGGATTTGGCAGCATCAGAGCCAGGGATTTAAAAAAGACCTGATGAAGATGACTGGTGATCGTCTGTGAAACCACTGGCGGTGACGGTGCAGTAAGCAGGTCATCTGAGAATGAACAAAGTTATTGAAAACCCTGATCATGATCTTTATGAAACCGCTAGACAACAAAAGTGTCTTCAGTCAGAAACTTAAACAGGTTTGATAAAATACAGACTGCTATAGGAGATCGGTCCTGCCCACAGTCATCAGCATCTACAATAATGCTTTAAAAAACTTAAATACTTAATAGCATTTTTAAACTCTCTTTGGGATTAATACATTCATTTAGAATTTGAATTAAATGTGATGCTTTCAATTTGATGAATTGAGGTCATCCTAATGTATTTGATCAAAGCTACAGAAACTGAGATAAGGAGAGCTAATTAGAAAATGTTCCATTATATAAACAACTATAGTTTGCTCATGGTACAGATGTGAAAGCAGATTTTCAAGACAGGGTAGCAATTTATCTTGCCTCTACGCTCAAATGTTGCAAAAAAAAATAAAAATAAATAAGTTAACACACTTTAAGTGTTTTATAGCATTCTTTTCAAAAATAGGTGAACCCTAAAAAAGATATTTTTACAGAAACAAACTTTAGCCACAAAAGTGAAGCAGAAGAGAGAGTTTCAGAAGCCGTAGACTGGCTGCAAACCAAACGAATATGTCCCCCTGGCTCGCTTCTTAAACCCTAACAAACCCACTTATGTAATATCCAAATCTGACAAGGTCACACAACACAAATGTTAAGTCATTGGGAGCAAAGTGATCATGGAACACCAAACTGCCAGGAATATCCTTTAATACCCGTTTCTAGCCCTGTAATTTCCATGGGTTGGACAAATAGAAAAGGAAAAGCCGTAACAGAATACATCAGTGGATCATCCTTACTGAGGGGGATAAAAAAGAAAAAGAAGAGGAAAAAGGGTTACCAAGGGAAAAAAAATACAGTACTTTCCAAGTTACAAAGAGCAGTCTGGTTCAAATATGAATCATTATCTTTGCATGCATTTTGTGTGTGGGGCTGAAAGGGAAACTCAGCAAGCAGGTGATAAACACCCCTGGGTTCATTTAAAGAGTTATGAATGCCAGCAAATACACAGATGTGAAATCTGTTTTTTAAGGATTACAAAACATAAATGAGATAAAATGTGTTGTAGAATATTTCTACAATACAAGCATAAAATCATCCGACTCTTAATCTTTCTTGTTAAATATTGCATATATTACAGCAATATTGCATATTTAATTACAATAGTTTTCTTGACGCAGATTACTTTTCCAACAGTCAAAAGGAGACTGTTTACTGTAAAACATCCTGTTTTGAATACAAAATTTCAATTCAAACCAGACAAACTGTAAAACTTTAAAAAGTCGAAGGAGGTCTTGTGAAAACAACCTTAGAACCTGAGGACAGGAGTAGCGTTAAGATGAGACTGTCCACCAACCAAACCAAGAGAAGGCACAAAGATACACAACAGCAAAGCAGCTACAATAAGGCACATATAGAGAACCTAAACTTGGTGAACAAACCTGTTTAAAATCACTGAGAAGCTCACCACACACACATCCACACACGTGAGGGGAAAGAGGCTGGCTACATTCTTAGTGTGAGAACATTTCATCCATCTATCGTCACCTTTTCCATCCAAGATACAGTCCGCTGTAATTGCATAACTTCTCTCCCCCATTCTGAGCTGCAAGAAGTGGGAAACTATGCCACAATGGCAATCTCCAGTGGCATTCCTGTTACCCCTGCGACTACATCACTCGCTCTTTCCACTGTGCACAATTCAACATGTCCAACAGAAAGTCAGCCAGGCGAGTAAAGTCTTCCACAGTACCACCACGGCGGAGGCGAAAACAACGAGCTGAGCGCCGCTGGCTGGGATCTGAGCTGTTTCCGACTGGCGCATGGCTTTCCTCGCTTCTTGGCCTCCCCGTCCTCTCTGATGTAAATGAGAAAGATAGAGGATTGAGCCACACTAATAATGGTACCATCCTGTTTAGCAGCAGTCTACGACCAACAAACTCACCTATCTGTTGCCAGAAAACCTTTAATTTACTTCCTTGTCTTCCAACTTTCCTTGCTACATCACAGCCAACCAAGCACATTTTCCAATTTTCTGCTGCTTGACTTGCCAATAGATGAACTTAAGAGAACACTTTAAGACTCCTAAGATGTAGTGATCAGGCAGGAAACGCTATGTTGCTATTAGCTAAAGCACTTCGTGAGGTGGGATGCACTTTTAGATGCTCCTAATTCACCCAATCAGGTTGTCACCTGAAAAAAATCCCAGTTGAAAGACGCTCTATGCGATAATCAGCTTCAACAACGCGCAAAATCATCAACACCAATGTGTTTGATTGGGATCTGATGAGACAAACCCAAACAAAACAGCGAATAGGAAAGAAATTGATTGTCCTCTAAATATCAGAAAATCAAGGCATCCATTCCTATATCAAACCCACTTTACGTTGATGCTCTAAAATAAAATTCAGATCATCTTTAAAGGCCATGTAATTTGTAGACTGTTCTATTTATTAGCAACAGATTTATATTTAAAATCTTTATCTTTACATTTTACCATTCTGTTTTTACTAAAAGATCAATTGCTGTAGTAATAGTTTTGGAATTCATTCAGAATTTGGTGAGAAAAATTTAAAATTTGGGTGATGGCAAAGAGGCTTTTTCAACCATAAAGACTTGGAGCTAATCACCAACGAGAAATCAAAACACAAGTGGAAACATGCAGAAAGCAGGTCAGTGGTAACAAGAAGCATTTCAATGAAATCATTCCAACAAATATATATTTTTTAAATATTAAGGATATAAATTTGTCTTCCATTGAAAAGTAAACCAAATATTATTTATTTATTTGACTTTAAATATATTTAAACTGTAAGCGCAGTTTGCATATCAGTATAAAGCTCTTGTGTGGTGGTTTGTCAGGCAGGAAGTCTGAGCATCAGGCTAAACGCACCATCCCAACGATGCCTAAATATGGTGGTGGCAGCATCATTCAGTGGGTATGCTTTTCCTTGGCTGGGACAGTGCAGTTGGTCAGAGCTTTGGGGGCAACAGTGAACCTAAAAACAGGGAAATCCTGGGGGAAAAAAGTTAGCTAAAAGGCTGCAAAAGACTTAAGACAACAAGACAGATAATGTAATCATTCATCACTTATCAGGATATGAATACTTTCCCAACGCACCTGCATCCTGAAATATGCCAAGTATGCCAAAAAAAGCCACAAATGTTCAATAGATGAAGAACGACTGACACAAATTTACTTCAGTGGGTACTAAAATGAGAAATGATAACATCTGGTTTGAGAAAAGACGAGAGTTCATTCAAACGTCTGCTCCAACACTGTCAGACACACCGGAATCAACATTTCCTAATAAGAGTGCCTGAACAAGCGCGCCAAGAGATGATTCTCCAGGCTTTGATCTGAAGTTTAACTTTCATTTTCATTACTGCTTTCCTGCGAACCATCCAGACGGTTACACATCGCAAAACTCACGGTCAAAGAGAAACTGATATTCAAGTGGAAAAGTTGTAACTGCCGTCTTCAAGGCAGTGGTTACTGTGTGTATGGGCTCTAATTTATCATGATAACTTATATTTTTACACATCAGCAATTCTTAAGTGTAGTTAGTTTAGCAAAGCTGCCATTTGAAACGTGATCGTGTGAATATAAACATACATCCTCTGATACCGTCCCTCTAGGAGACTCCAAAGTCAGCTGTTGGCATGTTGTCAGTAATGAAGGGGAATTGAGAACCTTGCATCTGCTTTGAGCAGCTCAGACTAAACCATTAGGAAATATTTGTAGAGGTAGAGAATCCATCAGCAACTGGGCTTAAACAGTCTGGTCACCCTTACTGAAGAATCTCACCTCGACATGATGGCCTTTGCACAGACCTCAGCTAACACAAAGCTTTAACAATCTGAAGAAGTACAGTATAGGAAGCTTTTCAACTCAGCCACCTGAATCTTTAGATATAATTTGCAGAATAGCCTTTTGCTGTAATTTCTAGCTGTGTACCTATCCAGTATTTATGTAGGTCTAATATTACAAATTAAACAGATATCAAATCATAATGGTCTCCATCGAAGAAAAAGCAGTTTGCTTCAGCACTACACCGTCTGTTAACAAGGTAGAAATGAGTGGGAGATATATCTGCAGCGTGGCAGTACGCTCCGTTAAAGTGGATTGAAGATGTTGCAGTTCAGTGCAAAACTTGTCTTTATTTTATTTACTATATATATATATATATATATATATATATATATATATAGTGATGCCGGTATCATATCAGTCAATATTGAAGATTGCAATCTCAGTATCTTATCGCAGGAGAGAAAGCTGCATCAGGACACACTATAATTTTGGAGTATGTCTCTAAAAGATGGCAGATCTAAAGATCTAAAGCATGAATCATATCAGTTTTGACAAGGGAAGGAGAATTATTCAATTATATATAAACTTTTCTTTCATTTTAATATAGCACTTTTGTACTACCGTGTTTCTGTGCTACCGTTTTATTTGCAGATTTTTTTTACAGTTCAAAAATAATAATATATGCACTTTCGAATTAATGTATACCACCGCAGCTGTTCAGATGGGAAGGTAAAATATTAACTAAGTAAAACACATTGATATCAACAGGCACCCTGACAAACAATTTGTACGCTACTTATTACTATAACTGCAATAACTAAATATTTAATAGAATAGAGAATTTAAAAAAAAACACTAATATCAAAAAAATCAAAATTTAATTTTGAAGTTCCCAGCAATACACACTGTTATGTACTAATAATTTGTCTTATTGTCTTACAAATATCAAAGGTAAAAAACTTCCTTGTACTGATGAGTGAGAGTAAAGGACCAATCAGTCAAAGACCTTACAGATATTAAATGTGTCTGGATTTCATCTCTACCTTTCTACAAACATATGTCTAGACCAACACTGGGTTTTATGGAAAAGACCAGGACTAAATCATAAAGGCTTCAAAGACACTTCTAGTTTGAGAGGTGGGAAAGGAATAGGTGGGAGGGGCAAGGCCATAGTTGTGTGAGCATGTATTATGCAGACAGTGGGGCAGAAAGGATAGAAGTGGAGCCAGGAGCAAAATCTCTATTTAGTCCTCAGTGGATCTTCCCTCCCTCACATTCACCACTAATCCAATCCTGACCCATTAAGCGCCACAGCCAGGTTAACAAAGGAAGCCTTTGAAGAGGGTCTCATCCAAACCCCCCAGAAGGATGAGTGCTTCTCCACCGCTTCCCTCTGACTGAGTGGAAAGCAGCCCAAATATATTGATACAAGATAATCACATATCAGTTTATACCATGGTTTTTATAGCACCATTTACACAATGAATGGATCTAGCATTGTTAGAAAGCAGAAAACGAACTGCATTTGTTTGCAAGAGCAACAGCACAGCATGATTTACCGGGAGAATGATACGGCTGGATGAAGATGATGGTGATTTTCTGTCGAGGATTTAGTTACAAACCTGACGACAGACAGGAACAACAATGCTCCGACAGACAGGAACGCTCCCAGACCAGCAACTGGAATTCAGACATGATGAAGGCCCAGATGAGACTCAGTAAATCCATCAGTTGTTGCATCTGACGGTTTAGCGTAAGCTGAGGTTGTTAGGGCGCTTTTACAGTTAATCAGTTATTAAAATAAAAAATACTAAATCAGTAAGCTTTTTGGAGATTACACAGCAACTTTTTTTCACTTTTGTTGCCTCTTGTGTGTTTGTGTTTTGGGTGAAGGTTGGTCACGTGCTATTTGTTTAGTCATGTGACGAACATAGCAATGCAGAGCAGGATTTTGGGATGTTTAATTAAAGCCCAAAACCAATGTAGGTAGTGTGGCTTATTTATTATTATTGAATTTTTGTTAGAGAAGGAAATGTATATATAATTTAAATAAGATGGGTAAATGTAGGCTATAACAGTTATTTATATTGGTGCATATCTTGCAGTTTTATAGCACGTTTTCACATTTTGTTAATGTAAGTTTATTTATTTTTTTAAATGCAAAATTCCTGATATAGAAGAAAGAGAGAATACATTGAGAAAAACATTAATGTGACTTCCATTTAGAAAAAGACATGGTTAGCAACTGTGTTGTTGTGGGTTTTCTCTTTTCCTATGGTGAGACGTGATAACTTGGTATGTCACCCACTCAGCTGGCACCACTGTTTTTGGAGAGACAGGGTAAAACTGGAAGTCACCCAGGGATGACAGTTTTTGGCAACCTGCTGAGTAATACAAGCCCAAACCAGCCACCTTTATTATTTAAGGTCAGCTTAAATTTTGGAATATTTTGCCTTCCACTCATCAGACGTGCTGTTGGACAAATGTTCGGGTCAACTTCCTTCTTTAAAGGAAGTTGACCCCCCCCCCCCAACGCTGCTGCATCTGGTCCCACCTGACCGCGCTTGATGGAAGACCGAGTGCCAGAAAGCCGACTCCAGCAGGTCAATTAATCGCCAAAACTATTTAAACTGATGGAAAATCTTAGTGGGGGGCAAAACAAATGTTAACAAATTCTCCTCTATAATTGTTCCAGTTTCAATTTCCCTCCCCGACCCCAAAAGATCCTATGGTTTACTTTAACAACTTCTCAAAAGCAAAGCGGGTTAAACGTTGCCCTCCACGCGGAGGCCTCTCTCGCCACATGTAGCTAATTACTGCATATTTACGACGTATCCTGTCTGAACACCCAGATGAACTCAAATCACTTCCATACAGCCACTCTGTAAAAAAAAAAAAAACACTGCTCTGAGTGAGACCACATGAATGCACCCTGTGCCAGCGCAGACCACATTAAAATCTCCTTGATCGTCAGGTCCTGTGCCCCCCTCCTCCTCCCAAAATGCCCAGCTGCAGGAAAATCTTCAATTAACCAACAAAGATCCAAAGACCCCCATCTGTAGACTACAGTCAGACTAAGAGGCTTAGAAAAAAGTGGGGAGCAGCACCAAAAAAGGAGAGACCCAGAGCTTTTCACGGGAAACCACAGCGGGGCCAGTGTGAGACCCCAGGGGCGTTTGTGGAGTCGTTAAAACAAGTCTGTTTTCTTCTTAGGCAGGCGTCTGTGCCCATTCAACTGTCTGTCATCTAACAGACAGGATCTCTTTACAAGGTCTTCCTTTGAAATAACAGTGGTGGCACTTCTCGTTTTCTGGAGACAGCTGCGACTCCGTTGACTGCTAATCCTCCACAATTAGAATCAAAGAGAAGGACGGAGCGCCAAACCAGCGATGGCGGGGAGTGCGGAGAAGCCTGGCCGGTGCGGGTGGCCGTGAAACGACGCGTTGGTTTGAGAAGAGAGAAAACCTAAAGAGAACAAGGACTCGGAGAATACAAGTGGAGAATTTCAGGGAATCCCACTGAGATGGCTCCCTTCGTAGATCTTCAATCGGACCAAAGAATTTCGACGAGCAAACCATATGCTCGAAAAGTCTCACGTAAACGAGAACACTCACAGTGCGCAACAATAGACATGAAGAATGCAGATCTGGACAAAAAAAAAAAAGTCTTGAAGTTTGAGGTTTTCTTATTTTCCCTAATCCCATCCGGACACACTTTGTGTGGCTTTGCCTCCAGCAGTGATGTCATCCCGTTTATAGCAACACACCCCCTAAATTACTTACACTCCGAGAGTCATGGGAGAATTTATGAATGATCACAGAGCAATGAGCCGTGCTCTCACGGTGTAATTTATGCCCCAGACGATCGAGCATGTAACGCTATTAGCTGTGTTTACATGTGACATAACATAGAAGTGATCAGCTGTAGCGCGACAGGGAGGCAGCGGGAAGTGTTAATTGTAGGAGCTTGCTGGAGCTGTTTTTTGGGGGTTTTTTCTACCTTTTTCTTTTTACAGGTTTAGTAGCTGGCAAACCTGTGGAAACATCTGGTTCCAATGGACGCCTACAAGACAGACAGCTACAGGCTCCTTTAGATGTAGCATCGCATCACTCACTTTCTGAGGAGAAGTTAATAGGTGATAGGTTTCAAACACGGGCCTGACTGCAAACAATAGTATCAAGCCTGGATGTTGAAACTCCGTAGGCGGCATATTTAGCAGCGCGATACAGAAGAACAGGCCGCATGTCCGGGTTTTTAAAAAGTAGTCTGCCAGTACCATCTCTTAAAACAAAACAAATAAATCTGGACTGATTTTACTATCCAATATTCATATTGAAATATATTATTTGCATTTAAAATATTTCCCTACCATTTCAGCAAAAAAACATGACCATATTACTCACTAAATACACCCTGAACACTGTGATTGCTATAAGTTCTAATTCTACCTAAAAGGCAAGTTGTAACATACATAGCCGCTTGATTTATTTTTAGGAAGACGATAAATAGTTTAGCTAGTCGACTAATTTAAAAAAACTTACTAATTGACTGGTAAAATAATCGGTAGTTGAAGCCCAATACTTTGATGAGATTCAAGTGAAGATGGAAGAGTGAGCCCAGCTTTCTTTGGCTGTATTTCGAACTCCTGCCCCTCCCTCACCTATTGCTACACACCGACAGTATTGCAGGTGTCACTTGGATTCAGGACCAAAACACATCATAGGGTGTGGAGAGCTATCAGGCGGTAAATGACCCATGGAAACAAAAGTATCTCTCAACATTTTTTAAGCAAACGGTGATCCAAAACAGCAAAATTATAAAAAACAAAAACCAGGCAAAAAATTCTAGATATAGTACAGTTATATGTAAATTGTTATATTTTCCATCCATCTACAGTCCTATTTTCTATACCAGCTTGTTTTTCAACTCCATTGCAACCAGATAGTGACATCGTCCACTTTTGATCTTATTCTTTTTACCTTATTTGACTCAAAGAAAAAATAGAAAACGACCCTAAAAATGAGATGATCTTACACCTGTGGGATTTAAGGTGCTGAGGAGTCCACTGTCACTCAGCATCAAAGGCAAAGGTGATCTTTAAGGTCCCGCCATTTTCCACAGCAGAGTCACATTTTTGGCATTCCACCATGAGACTAGTGCCGACAATCCGAGGCGGCAGTATCTGTGCCTCATATGCTCCAGATCTGATTTCCCCATTTTGATAGCAATGTTATTTTTGGGGGTCACAAAATACAGTTTGGGAACCCCTGAGCCAAATCGGTTGTTGGCATGGAATGCAGCGAAGGTTTATTCAACAGCTCAAAAACATGGGTGTAAAAAATATTCCATCTCTGGATTTTTTCATAAATGATTGATCTAAATTTGAATCGACCTATACAGTTTTTTTCTATATAAATCTGTATTTAAATTAGTTTGTTTTTTTCCTCGACAGACCAGTTTTGAATTTACACTATAGAAATAAACCTAACTGAAATGAAATGATATGCTTATGACAATTCAAAATATTGTAAGGGGCATTTTGAACCTGAAATTTCATAACCTAGAAAAGACAATATTTCTTCACAAGATCCGAAATCCGTCACCAGACGATGTTCAGCTCGATGTGCCTCGACCAGTTGATCAAAGTTAGACGTGTAGGAAGCCATTTAAAAAGAAATTGCTTTCGAAGAACAGGAGAACACAGCTTTTGGTGGATAACAGGAAGGCTGAACAGAGCACAGTGGAAAATCTTGGGAAGTTTTCTTGCAGTGTTTTTACAGTGCAAATTCTCAGTAATGAACACTAAACATCCACAAGCAGTGTTGAAGCTTGCCTTCCTCTGTCTACATTAATTAAGCTTCACCCCCTTTTCCAATTAGAAACCACACTGGCTTAAACATTTATATTTGCCCCTCCTTGTGGAACCAGACGGTCCTTAAAAAGGATTTAGGTCAAGTCCTGGTCATAGATGAAAAAAAGGTCAGCTGTATGACGACTAAGTCAAAGCACCAAAGTACTCTCATGTTAACCTTTTTGTTTTTTCCTGTTTGTTTTGTAAAGACCCAAAGCAAACGGCTTACGGAGAGTGGGAGTGGGATGTCCACCCAGACCAGAACAGAGGGCTCTAATGTTAATGTTTTACAATGAGTGGAGAGGTGAGAGTGGGTCACTGCCTCAGACGGGACTGCTGATCTAATAACAATAACACAGTTAAACACCGACCTACTTTTCCTCTAATAAACACCTTCACCAGCATCCTACTTGTGTGACTTGGCACCACTTCCCTGGAAGTATAATCTTGATTTATTCCACGACCGCCTTAAAAACTAAAAATACAAAACATCTTTACAAGTTAGACTCAGAACTTTTAAACTAAGCTGCAAAAACACATAATTAATGAGAACATTAATAACAAAAAAATTAAAATCATGTTAGAGTTTAACTTTCAGGTATAATGTATCCAGGGATGTGTGAGATGCACAATTATGGGGAGATTATTTACGAAATCTTCCCAACATAAACTCAATAAGAGATGCATAGACATGAACATTTGGGCTGCTCTCAATATCAGCTACTAATATTGCCAATAACCAGAAGATATGATCCGATCAAAAACATAAAAATTCCCTATACTTTTTTAAACTATGTCACGCTTCTCTGTTTGAGTCAAACATCCCATAATCCTATGCTGTATCACCACCATAGTCACATGACCGAACAAACGCCACAAGGGCAACCCTCTCCTTCTTCTGAAAAGTCCAGTTTAGCATATGGACCGATACAGATATATGATCTTTGTTCCTTTGAAAAAAAAGTTATAGCTGCCGTGTTTCTCATTCTTTCAAGATATGATTCCCTTCTTTCACTTTCAGATCCATCCATTTTTCACTTTCGCTTGTAAATCAGCTGTGTGCGTGTAGAGAAAGCCAAGAACCATTTGAAATTGTTTGTTGAAAGCATCCTACTCACTTGAACATTTCTTTGACTTTGTAATAACTGGTCTGCATTTTCTTATTCTGTACACCCCCCCTCCCCTTCATATCTGTGTAACTGTACATGCTTCGAGTTGCCTTCCACAATGCTGACATCTCAATGTCCCAGTGATCTGCAAGCCACTGTGAGTAATGCCATTTGTGTTTGTTTCCAAAACAGAATCACATAACTAAGTTCAGTTAAACCGCTAAATCAGTGGCGCATCTTTAATGAAATATGTTTCTTTTTCTAAATGTTTCATGATTTTCTTTTTTTTATATATATATATATATATATATATATATATACACGAAACCATTTTCTGTTACGCTGAATCACTTTAAACTCAGAATAACTTTCAAAGCCAATCAATCAATTAAAATGTTTGTTTTTTGTCATTTCATCTGGCATAAAAATTCTTCCAGACAAAAAAAGAAACTTTTCCAAACACACCTGGAGTTATGCAGGTAAGGGGTAACAGAGACCTCCTTTAACTCGGAACACAAACAAAGGAGGAAGCTGTCTATTCGCAGCTGGCTACAAACTCTTGTGAACTGTGGGGCTGTTTGTTATCCAAACCTGGCTCTTGGCAGAAAGGCTCGTTCGGAGCCAGCCGGCTAGGCTAACCCACCAGAAACGGGAGAGGGGTCTGTCAAGCAAAGCATTGCCGCCGCCACTCGGAAGTCACGCGTGGTTTTAATGTATCTGGGAATGTTTTACGAGGAAACAAAACAAAAAAAGAAGTGCTTATATTATTTCCCACTTTTTCATTATAATAAGAGTGATAAAACTTGCAAAAGAATAGAAATGTGCCTGTATTTCACAGACGAGCGGAACACCGGGAGCCCCGTTGTGTCTGCTGCTGGTTGTCACTGGTGACAACGTCGCGGGGGCTCAGGGTATTTCCAGGAACAACAGTAGCGGAAACTAGGGTTTAGTCTCCCCCTCTCCATGTCCCGTCTCGCTTAGGTTACCCCCGTTTAAAGACAGCAGGTTAAAATGAATTAATAATTGCACACAACAAAGGAAAAGGGAGAAGCCGACTCCGAGGCCCCAACGGTAACGGTTCTCCAGGAAATACACCCAGCCCCCCTTAACTGGGGGACAGAGCGTCGTTGGCTACCTGTTAGTCTCAGTTTGACGGGGCCGTTCCTCCGGACTCCTTGGTTAGACATCTCTACGTGCCGCTGCTGTTCCTACTAAATACAAAAATAAAAATACAAAAATAAAAACGTGTCGCCGGGTTATGAAAAAATAAAACAAAAATAAGGATTAATGAACCTCTCCGCCAGTTTTAGACAATAATGGAGTCAAAGCATTGTAGCCCGGATGTGGACAGAGCTGCCATGGCGACCGCTCTTTAAAAAAAAGGGAGGGAAGAACGTAAATATTAATAATAAAAATGAAATGATAATTAAAAAAAGTCTCCCTCCGGTGCCGGGTCGCTACACTGGGACGCGGTGTTTTAGCTTCACATGTTCGGGGAGAGGTGCGGACTCCTCTCCGCTCCTCCACGGATGAAGTGTGGAGCCTTCGGGTTTCGGTCCGGCTTCCCGGAGCTGACGGGTGACGACAGCCCTGTATGCGAGGAGGGGCGGGGCTGGAGGAGCGGTGATACACGCACGCCGGGAGGGGGCCGAGTGCGCATGTGCAACTAAAATCTGGAGTCCTTACACATTTAAATGTAGCTTAGTTTTTAAAGTTGCAGAGTAGACCCCTCTAATTTGATAACCGTGAATAAAATCTGGAGTAAACACAGCATGGCATCCTGCTGCGAGGATACTTTTATTGAAGCAAGTACATAAATTGGGATTTTATGTAAGAAATTATTTAAATTATTTTAAGAGCTGCAGGGCCAAACTTGTACCATTCAAAAAATGTACATCATACTTTTTAGATTTGTCAAAAAAAATGGAATTGCATGTTTTCATACTACAGATATGTAACATTGTACCAAATACATTGGTTTTCCGTTTTGGATAAATAAAGTATTTGATTTAGTAATGAAACTTTATGGCAGTAATAAGGTAAACTTTTTAATGTGACCAATCCCTTATAATCTATACTCATTCTCCTTATGTATGGGAGGGTTTGTGCTCATTTGTGAAGGAAACTAAAAGATTAGTGATGGAAAAGAAGCCAATCTCAAAGTTTAGTTAAAAACTACTGGAAACATGAAAAATAGATAGAGAGTGCAGGAGTACAGAGTGCAGCGAAGGATGCACTGGTGATTTCCTCATCTCAAACAATTTGTTGAAACAAAAGTTAACAATGGTGTGTACGCCACAACAAAAACTGTCAACGTCTCAATAACTCATGTGTCCTTGAGCATCAATTACAGCTTGACAACGACGTCTCATGCTGTTCACAAGGCGACTTATTGTCTCCTAAGGCAGGGCATCCCACTCTTCTTGAAGGGCAGCCCTCAGGCCATTGAGGTTTTGGGGTGCTGAGTTTCGAGCCTCTACGCGGCGACTCAGTTGATCCCACAGGGTTTCAGGTCTGGAGAAAGTGCAGGCCACTCCATTTGAGGTACACCAGTCTCCAACAGCCGTTCCCTGATGATGCGACCTCGTTAGAGAACAGAAACATGTACAAAAAGTACTGAAACATTTAAGTTGGACAGGTGCATTCAAAGCTTAGAGAAGGTCACATTAAGTTCACCTGTTAAGGTTTGAATCCATTTTGGGCTCATCCTGAAATTCAAACCGACAGCCAAATATTCATAACATTTTGTGAGTAGGGTATGTTTGATTGCTGTAATGTTAAAAAGGTTTTCTAAGAATACGCTGTAGATTTAAACAATCCTCCAGTCTTAAAAGAGGTCGAGACGGAAGCTATGTTTTTATTACACCTTTACAACCTTAAATCCACAAGAAATGGGAATAATTTGTGGTGAGGCTTGGAAACTCAGAT
This sequence comes from Orestias chungarensis, assembly GCA_032876305.1. Lineage (NCBI taxonomy): Eukaryota > Metazoa > Chordata > Actinopteri > Cyprinodontiformes > Cyprinodontidae > Orestias > Orestias chungarensis. The sequence continues at coordinate 1,198,073 of JAVLVB010000252.1, forward strand.
TTTACTTGCAGCCTTTCCAACCTCCAACTGTTAATGCAGCTGTCATCTTTTATCCACTTATTTACATCAATATTTATGTATTTGCCTCAAAAACTAACCAAGCAAATAAAAGATTTCTAACAATACTGTGAATTGAGTTTAAATTAAATAACCACTTCCTCACGCTCTGCTTCTGCCACGTTTAGAATCTAATCATTCATATCTACTACGATAAATAAAAATTAATGCCATGAATAAACTCAAATGCAACAAATGACAGCAGTACAATTGATCCAATAACTTTATTTACACAGTTCTGATAGTAATAAAAGAGTACGTACAACACAAACAAATATGAGCAAAAGATGAAATGAAAAACAGGAGAGACCGTATGCAGGAGTTAGAGTAGAAAATGAAGCGAACAAATCATTTAGAAATTAAAAGTGCTTTGGTTTTCACTGATCTGGAATGCATAACCCTCCTCTGTAGCTTCAGGGATCACACACTGCACCTCCTCTTCCTTTAAATCAAAACAGACACACATTAGGCACACGCCTGACATTAGAGGGAAAACACATTCTCACTCATCACCATACCCACCTCCTCAGAGAAGTACTTCTCTATCAGGTTGAGTGCAGCTTTGTAGATCATCTCGTTCTCATGAGACTGCAGCGCCTCAATCTTGTCCAGACCACCACACTCTTCTATCATTAGACTCAGTTTGTCAGACTCTCCAATTTTGTCTCCAGCCTGTGGAGACAAACAATAGTTTAACATTCACTGGAGTAAATTACATGACATTTGTTTGGATGGTGAACTCACCAGGAAGATATTAGTGATTGCATCCAAGATGACGAGCACAGTTTTGCTGTCCTTTGAGGAAAGCAGGTTCAGAAGAGGCTCAAGAACATAAGCCTGAACAAGGTAGACCACCTGCTGAACATTGCCCCCGCTGGTGAAGTTTGTTACTGCCCATACAGCCTCCTTTTGGGTTTTATAGTCACCCTGCAAAAGAACAATGTACCAATGAAGGCCATAAACAAACAGAAGTAGGGAAATTACATAGTTTTAAAAAGCAGCAAATCTTAATTGACAGACTGACGCATCCAACAAATGTTATTTGCACAAGACAATAAAGAGCGTACCTTCACAAGCATGTCGACCATGTACGGAACAAGGCCAGCATTGATGACTTCCTGGATCTGGGTGTCCTTCCCCGCTGTGATGTTGGACAGAGTCCAGGCTGCCTCCTTCTGAACGTTGGCCTTCTTGTGGCGCAGCAGTTGAGGAAACATGGACAGGGTGCCGGCATCGAGTACAGCCTGAGTCTGCTCGTCCGTCCCCGTCACAATGTTTCCGAGTGCACGAAGTGCTGGGGTCTTAAGGAGAGGGAAAAACATGATACACCTGTTTGACTAGTTTTATAACCTTTTTCCCCAGTAATCCTGAATGAAGTTAGTTTATATTCTTATTTTGCAAAGCAGAACAATGTATGAATTAGAAAATTGCTGAAATATCAGAAGTTAACACGTACAACTACAGACAGCTCTTCAAAACCGAGCAGTTTCACCAGGCGAGGAATCACGTCGGTCTTGACCACCACCTCAATGCGGTCATTAGAACCGTCCGTCAGGTAAGAAACAGCCCAGCATGCGTCGGCCAACACCTCCAGGTCGTGGTGGTTCAGGAGATGGACAAGAGCAGGTAATATCTGCTGGATGGCTTCTAAAGGTGGAGATGGGTTCTTGTTGCGGCAGAGGTTGGACAGAGTCCAGGTCACATTTCTCAGATAGCCAGGCTGTGATGAGATCAAAAAGGGTCAGTTTGACATTGATTAGGACTCCACCTAGAGGCTGTTTGTGCGAATAGCTAAAGAGCTCCAACCATCTCTTGAATTAGTTTTGGATGATTGAACAGATTTTTTAGAAGGAAATCCTACTTACAGTGAACACAGTCAGGTCAGGGACTGCCAGCAAAGACAGCAGAGGAGCCACTGCACCATGCTTGATCACCTTGTCTCTAAGAGATGATCCATCACCTACAGAGTATTAAGAGCAAATGTTAATATTAATACATCAACTTTAACTCCGCATTTATATATTCATTTTACTTTCATTAATTACCTGCAATATTTCCGAGGGCCCAGACCGCCTGCTCGCTGATGTGTTGGTGGGGGGAGGTGATCAGGTTGATAAAGGCAGGGATGGCCCCTCCATCCACCACTGCAGCTGTCTGATCAGTGGTCCCAGAGGCGATGTTCGTCAGAGCCCAGGACGCCTCGAACTGGATGGGGGGGCAGTCGGTCAGCCCAAGGAAGGCGACGAATTTGGGTATGAGGCCAGCTCTGATCATTTGGTCGATGGGAGGATGCTTGTCACGGGACAGCAGCTTCCTGCAACAGTTACAAAAGTTGTCGTCTTATATTTTGTTAAAGGATGAAAACTTTAACTCCACTTTGCTTTTAAATAACGCTTTACCGTGCAGCCTGGGTTGCCTGGAGCTGGGACTCGCGATTGCCACCGTTCACTCCTGCAAGGATCTCCTCCACGCTCCACGGTCTGAAGGCCTGGCAATAACCACATGCAAGGAAAACACACATTACAGACAGGATCTATGCAGCTAAGCACATTTTATAGGCAAACACCAGCACAAAAGAGCATGAAAGCACCTTAGAGGCTCTTATTTTATAACAAATACTTTCTACCGTCTTAAAGCCAGTGTCACTTTCATATTTCAATTGTCAAACCTATATTTACGGGTAACTAATGTGCCCCGTACTGTTTAGTGTGGCGCCTCCATAAAACCAGAAAAGAAAGCTTTTTGATTTGGTTTTATGGATCCAAAAATAAGGAATCAATCAGATTTTTTTTTAAACCAGTCAGTGCTTATCCATGATCTGAAAGAGACTTTCCAGTTTAAAATGTAAAACTGTGAATCTTATCTTGTACCATTTCCCATATTTCAAATTATGCACATTTTTTTTTTAGGGGATTTGTTCTACAATCTTATTTTAGATGTAACTTTAAGTTGGTTGGCATTCATATCAAAACATTTATGTAGTACATATTCATATAGTCCTCATTTGTGAGTCTAGAACTGTTTTATTTGGTAGAAGCAGGAGTAGACAGCTAACTAACTTACATTAGGTGTAGTCTGGAAAAAATGTAGATGAACAAGACAGAAAATACAACTTAAAACTATCCTGCTAAGCCATTTGTGGTTCACATCACGAGTCTGACTCAGCCGCGCTGAAGAAGCTTCACCTGGCAGTTCTGGTTCCTCTCCTGGAGCGGAGACGTCGCCTCGTCGGGCGCCGAGTCCACGTTCCTCCTCTTGTACATCTGGTCATCTTTCTTGGCTTTGCGGAGCTCCACGTTCACCTCCACCCTCCTGCGCCGCAGCTCCTATGTTTAAACAACAGACGCGGTTCGGTTGGGGACGCTTTAAAAGCCGCCCCCCGGTTTCCCTGCATGTTTCACTCACGTTGGCGTCTCTGCCTTTGTTCTTGAACTTGTTCAGCCGTGCGACGTTCTCGGACATTTTTGGAGGAAGGAGTGGTCGGCGACGAAGAAAAAGCTGGTCCTGTTTTTTTTTTAAAACACAGTTTAAAACCTCTTTTTTATTTTTAAATCGAAGCACGTCGTGAATATTCACTTATTCTTCGTCCACGAGGAGGAAATGTCAAAGCTAGAACACCGCGCCGTCACATTTACTTTCTACATAAACCACTCGTCAATTAGGTAAGTTAATGTCAAAAGAGATCAATTAAGAATCTGTCTTAAAGTATAAATAGTTAAAAGAAAACATTTTAGGCAACGCTCACCAACTTACCCAGTTCACGAGCAAGAGACGTGATAGTCGGTAAAAATCTGAGCTCAGACCTTTAAATTCCGGCTAGGAGAAATCTGATTGGCCCGTTCGAGTGCAAGCGTCCGTTCGACGGCGGTCATTGGTCGTTTTGAAAAACAATCCCATCCGTCACAGGAAACCTCGTCACTCCACGAGATTATCGCGAGACTTGGACACCAGCCCGTCCCTGATCCTGGATCGGTTAGGGTTGAACGCGGCCTATGGGGAGACTGGGGGGGAGAACTGTTCCAGGAGCGAGCGAGTCGAACTCGAGCATTTTTAAATTCTCTAACAGGAAGTGATTTAAAAAGATCACGCCTCTTTCCGAGCTTCACTAGTCTTGAGTTTAAGCATGGCATATTTACTTTTGATTTAAGCAAATAAACAATTTAATTTAATCTTCTACAATATCTCAGAGAACTTGAATCATTTCATTACCTAAAATATTGAACTATAAAAATGTGCTTACTAAAAAACATACACACATATTACTTTTCACAGAATAGTTAAGTTACGGCCATAATGTTGTGCATAATCAAAGGAAGCTGGCTGTTTGCATATGTCCTAACAGAAAGTCGAGTGGATGGAAAAAGTGTTATAAGAAAAGGTGCACAAGTAAAAAAGTTCTGGCAACCTTGAAAATATTGAGAAGCATAGAAGGTTTGCTGTGTCTGTCAGCGTAGCGTCCAGAGCCTGGAGGCGCACCAGGAGACGGGGAGGAGGCCATAGAAGGGCAAAAACCCAGCAGCAGGACCGCTACCTCTGCCTTTGTGCACGGAGAAACAAGAGGAGCACTGCCACTGCCCTGCAAAATGACCTCCAGCAGGCCACAAATGTGCATGTGTCTGCACAAACGGTTAGAAACCGACTCCATGAGGATGGTGTCAGGGTCCGACGTCTACAAATGGGGGCTGAACTCACAGCCAAACACCGTGCAGGACGCTTGGCATTTGCCAGAGAACACCAGGTTTGGCAAATTGGTTGCTGGCGCCCTGTTCTCTTCACTGAGCACATGTGATAGACGTTGACAGTCTGGAGACGCCATGGGGAGTGATCTGCTGCCTACAACATTCTTCAACATGACCGGTTTGGCAGTGGGTAAGCAATGGTGTGGTGTTTCGGAAGCGAGTCTCAACCCCTTACTTCCTCCAGGTCCGTTCTATCCAGTTCCGAGGCCCAACCAGTAAAACCAGCAAAGTATTTACCTTGTAATATAAGGCAGGCAGTTCCTTCCGGCCGTCGCGTAAGTTCCGCCCCCAAGGAACGCCATCTCTCCTGTAACTAGCTGCAGCCCTCAGTGTGTGCGCCCCCTGTGTTTCCCATAGAGCAGTCATATAACGATGTGTCTCTAAAATGGAATGATTAAACATTGCAAGTAATGATGCCCTGCTGAAAAACTAAAAACAACAAAACTAATAAAAATATAGAAGCACAGCGAAAATGAGCAAGCACAATGTGTATCAGTATATTGGAGACCCTGAATCGTAGACCCTGTTCAGTTAGCTATTGCAGTTGTCTGGTCCGGTCCCCCTCCAGGCCAAAGGAAGGTGTTGGTCATCCTCCTGGTGCCTCAGCGTCCTGGTGTTGTCTCATTGCCCTCATTTCCAGTTGGCCTTGGGCAAGGCCTGGTGTCGCATCCTTGGGTCCTAGCCACGATTTAATTTCGCTCCCATTTCCAGGAGATTTAGTCTGGCTTGGCCACACCCACACATCTTCACTTGCTTTTGAGAATATCCCATTTCTATGAAAATCCTTTGGTCAAGAGCTCTCAATGTATGGACAGCAGGGTGTTGGACTGGTTCCTAGGTTTTGTATCCTTGTGTTCTGTCTGGCTTGATTTTCCAGCCATAGTGGGGTACTAACCATTATATTAGTTCCCTGATATATTAAAATTTCTTCAAGAATCATTTAAACCCTATTCCTCTTTGTTTGTTGGCAGGGTTTTTTCTTTGCTGATGCTGCTGTATGTTTCCTCTGAGATCAATTAATAAGGATAATGGAATTAATTGAGCTTATGTCTACTTTCTTCTTGGTTCTTTCTAGTTGGGTTGGCATTGATGTAGAAGAAATTGACACGTCAGCATTTCTTTGGAAATGCCACACCGCACAGCCCTCCATGTGCTCGCCAGAGGTAGCCTGACTGCCATTATGTACCAAGATGAGATCTTCAGACCCCTTGTGAGACTATATGCTGGTGCTGTTGGCCCTGGGTTCCTCCTAATGCAGGACAATGCTAGACCTCATGAGGCTGGAGTGAGTCAGGAGTTCCTGCAACATGAAAATATTAAAGCTATGGACTGGCCTGCCCGTTCCCCAGACCTAAATCTGATTGAGCACATCTGGTCTGGGAGGAGATCCTTCAGAAGACCATCCGCCGTCTATTTAGGAGCATGCCCAGGCTTTGTAGGGAGGTCATACAGGCAAGTTGAGGCCACACATAATACTGAGCCTCTTTTCGACTTGTTTTAATGACATTACATCTAAGTTGGATCAGACTCTAGTGTATTCATTCACTTTAATTTTGTGTGTGACTCCAAATCCAGGCCTCCAATGGTCAATACATTTGATTTCCATTGATTTTTGTGATTGTCAGCACATTTAACTTTGTACAGAACAAAGTATTCCATGAGAATATTTCATTCATTCAGATCCAGTATGTTTTTTTGAGTGTTCCATTTGTTTTTTTGTGCAGTTTATTTCCAAGAAAAATAGAGCATAAAAATGACATTGGCATGTTTAAAAAAATCTTGGAACATGTTATGATGATTCCAATGCTTAGTGTTGTTGCTTTCACATTATTTTTTATAAAATCTTTAAAAAAATAAACAATGTTTTAATAAAATTATTATACATTTACAGTAAACAGACCACCCAAAAATTTATACAACACAAATAGGGCTGCATGATATTGTTAAAAAAAAATCTGAATTTTGAAATACAGCAAATTTCAACTGACAAGTAGGTCCCTCAGTACTTCTGCCATCTTGTTGACAACCCGTACATCTCCTACCTCTTTGTTTAAATAGTCCAACTATGATTTCTGTCAGTTTTTTGGAGTTATCAGGGCTGCCTGATATCAGAAAGAATTGTGATAATATTTAAATATGAATTTCCCATAGAAGCCTACTTACTTCTTTCACTCTAAATCTCATCTGTGCTTCCATCATCCTGTACATTTAAAGATTTTGGGCAATGTATTTTTATAGTTTCTGGTGCAAGCAGCTCCTGCACCAGGTTGTTTCACCTGAGAACAGAAAAGTTAATACATTACATAATAATTATTGCAATCCAAACAGTTCTTAAAATACTGCGCACGCTGCTGTTAAGATGCTTGCGATATATTGTGCAGCCTAAAACACAAGACACAGAAAAAAATACTTTTGATAACACAAGCGATTGTCAACATTTTGGATAAAGAGGAATCATCCGTTGATGGTTGGGAAAACATTCACCAAAGATAAAAGCTATGGATATTTAATAAGCTATTAATATAAAATCTCTGATCTCCAAGACACAAGTTTATTTATAATAATAATAAATAAGAGTTAAGACCTAAAGCTCTTCATTTATAACTGACTTTAGTGCGGCATATAGGACAATCACTTTTGGGGAGACATAATTCCCAAGAATTACTTCAAATTTATAAGAAAATAGCTTTTGTGTTTATTAGAAAATTGCTTACTTGACCTAAACTTTTTAGACATATTCATAATACGACGAAAGTGGAAATATTAAGCATATATAAAAAAAAAATGTGTGTAAATGCAGCTCCCAGGAATATTTCACGATTCCATATTCGAATCAACATATGGAAAAAAAGCCCATACTATATTGCAGATGTTTTTTTTTTTTTTGTTGAGAACTTCCAAATTATATAATGTTTAACTGAATCTTGTACAGCTTCCTCAATTTGTATGTTTAGTGAATATTTATTGGTACAAAAAAAAAAAAATGAGCCATGACTAAACAATACTGGAAAACAAAAAGAGCAAATTAAGTCTTATGTTTTATTAAGTGTCATATACATCAATATTTTTTCAGCTGTAATACAAAAAAAAAGAAAAGAAGTGAAATCCAATGATTTTTTTTTTTTTACAAACAGGGCGAGGACCTTGAAATACATCTTTTCATTCTTCTCAGTCACTACTGCAGGTCATTTACAATAGCTTATCGTACTCTCAGAATATTTATATATACGTTTAACCAAGACTACCGATGTCCACATATTTAGTACTTTAGTACTTAAGACCGTCTTCCATGCCACTTCAGAATCACAGATGAGTGGAAATGCGTGAGGAATCAACATTGCTCCACTGCGACGTCTGAATTCGGACACAAAAATCTTGAAACATGATGCTCAGATGAACTCGGCCATTGTATTTTTCTGACCAGATTCCTAATTGAGCTGACGAAACCACATGAAGGACCAGATGATTTCTTTTTACATCGTAGGGGGGTCAAAAGATAAGTTAAAAAACAAACAAAAACACAAATCGTGGAAATATGAGAGCTCCGTTAGAGTTTTCTCCGAGGTAAACTTCCATCTGAAATGCTTGAGTTGTTCTCGCCTCCCTGCCTGCTTGTGAAGATGCCTGTTACAGGAGTGGTGGTAGTGGGGGGTGCTTGCTGACCCATTCGCGCGGGCGAGCGAGCGTCAAGAGCCACAGTTCAGAAAAGCCAGATTTCTGGCAAGTGCATTTTTGTTTTTGCGCCAACGTGCAATGCTTTCTAAGAGGCCAACGAAGACTGAAGCTTGTTGTTATGAGACCTACAGGATGTGGGAGAAAGGGAACGGAAGGGTTGAGAACTCTTCAGATTTTTACGTCGTTACAGATTTCAAATGTAATGAAACAAGAAGATGCAAAGCGTCGAGCTCGGGGGATCGTGCAGCCACGTTGGTGTAACCACCCTATATTAGTGATGAAAGCTTCACAACAAATCTCTGTCTCTCTTCAGATTGTTGTAGACCAATTAAATTTTACTAATCCAAATAGATTTTTTATTTTATTTAAAAGGGTCGAACACAGTCAAACACATCTCACAACCAACTGTACATCATAAAACGTAGAGAACATCCAGATGAAGTCAAACCAAAGGTGAACATACAAAATGTTTCATAAATATACCTTTATAAAAAAATATGCACCCTTTATTTATTTGCAATGAAACGTCTTGTTTCATTGCATCAACACCTTCAACCTATCCAATTCAAGTGAGATGTTTAAACAGAAATAAATAGAGGCTTGGAAGTAAAACACATTTAAAACACTACCTAGATAGTTTGATTGATTATAAAGGGCTGTATCCTCATTTTTTTGTTGGAACAGAACATTGTGATATCAATATGGTTGCCAGATTTCCATCTTCCTTGTTAAGCTATGATTACACATTTTTTTCCTCAGAAAAACAAACAAACAAAAAACAAACTAATATAAAGAGCACATTTGGTGGTTGTGTGTCTGCAGGGATGATTTTTCCTGAAACTTTGCGGTTTTGAAAACACATAATTGTTTATTTGAGTGTCAACAGAGACCCCCAGCATCCAGTCCAGACTCCAGCTAGACTGGCACACTTAAGAATCTGACAATCTGTAAGAAACAGACAAACAAAAACAAAAAAAAACATGGAATGGTTTAAATCACAAGCATGCAGCACAGGTGGGACAAGCACAAAATGCAAACTGTGGTATGCTACAAAGATGCTACATGCCGACACGGTTCCATGTTGTACGTCTAGCGAAATGCGCTCATTCTCCTTTAAATGTATTTTGCCACATTGTCACAAAACAATTCAGTGTGTTATTATGATTTAATGTGATATTTTATTCCGGTATTGTTACAAGCAACCCTTTTACCAGGGTTGTTCACATATCGGTCTGAAGTAAAACTGAGCCCATAATAACAACCGATGTTTATTTCCATGCTGTTGCTTTGTTTAGTCGTGGGATACTGATAAACCGCGGGATTCTGGGATTTTTACATACAGCAGAACGTCTGGTTTGGTCCCTTTTTCACTTCCGGTACAATACGGATATTTCAGTCTTCAGTTTTTGCCTCACATTGGTACTGACCGGACATGACATCCGCAAAAATCATACACACTTATGTTAATTGTGAAATGTTAGAAAAAGACGGATTAACGGACATTACTAAAATAGAGAACAGTAGTTTAAATTAGATTCGCAAACACTCTGTTGACTGAGTGCAAATATAGATTTTTAGATGCAGGATGATATAATTGGAAATTGTTGTTTTCGGGATTAAGAGAAGATTAAAAATGGAGTCAAGAGTGGAAGAAAATAAATATAATATGGATAAATATCAGTTGTATGCCATGACAGCAGTATTAACTAGTTAACACTTAGTTAAAGGTATCAGCCCTGCTGTTCGGAACGGTGCCTCCCTATTTTTACATTTAAGAGGGACAATAATTTTAACAGTGTGTGGAGCATTAAATAAGATCCTAATAAAATAGGTTAAGGTTTGCAGGTTTAATGCAACATAATATGAAAAACTTCAAAAAGGTATGAACACTTTTCAAAGCAGCCATCACTATAAAACACACAATTGCATTTTACTATAAAACTAAACACATGCATGTGATAAAAATACAATGACAGGTAAAAACCCCCAAAAACAAACAGATGAAGTTAGGAACAAACAAACAAACATGAAGGAGTCACAAAATAAGGAAGTTAAAACTATCACAAGCACAAACAAGAGAATCCGTACAACCTTGGGTCTTTGCACGAGTAGCAGCAGCACCTACCTGCTCGCCTTAAAGCCTTTCAGCTTCTGTACAAAGAAGGCTTCAAGCACCTCGGCACATTGAAAGAAGGGCGTGTCGTTGGGGTTGTAGTAGCGGCAGTTGTCAAAGATTTTGGTCACGTCTGCCACCAACTCTGTGAGCTTCTGGTAATGTCGCTTTTGCAAACGGGTTTCCATTGTGGAAAAATCTTCAGAGAGGAAAAAAAAAAAGGGGGATAAATTGAATTTCACCTCCACTAAACCTATCAATCATATACAGAATGTAAGTCGTACCCATTGGCTCCTTGATCACGCGGTAATAATCTGGTGCATCATGAGGATCTACCGGCTCAAGAAAAGGCCACGCCATTTTGTGAGACTGAAAAAGAAAAAAAATCCACAAATCCATATTGTTTTAATACATTTTGTTCATTGGGAAAGAAAACCGGATCGCTTGAGAACTTGAGGTCTAAATGTTTCTGCTCTCAATGATTTTTCCCAAAACTTACTTAAATCCAAAACACATTACCTTACTATGTGTGGCATCCTTTTAAACTCACATTTTAAGTACAGAACATGTGTTGCCAAATGTAACACATTAGACCATAGTGAGACAAAGAATAGAATAGATTGAGTCACAATGGTTAAATTTTTTAACCCACATAAAACACGTGAAAAAAGACTCACTCCCAAAGAGCTTAATTCCAAATCAGATTTCTGATTTCAACATATGTGGACGTGATTGGTGTTGGTTTATTATATAATCCAATAAAATATTTTCCCACGCTTGTAGTAGCACGAAAAAAGGTTATTATTCCAGAATCAGAATCTTTAACGTCTGTTGAGCACGGAGGGAGAGAGTCCATACCTGTAAGGAACGTAATATTCTTTTCAAACCCTCGTAGTCCCGGTCGGTGAGCGGCGAGAGCACCGTCATGGCGTCCTCCGTCGACTGACACTGGGGACACACGTACACGTCGATGTGATTGGCTTCACTTTGCAGGATGCCCACACAGCGCCCGTGGTACCAGTTCTGGCAGCGATCGCAGCCTATATAAAACCTGCGGTTGGGCGTTAGAAAGAGCGGTGAGGACACAGGTTTCATGTGAACGTAGATGGCTGACAGGACAGCCGCAGACACGGAGAGCCTTACTGGGTGTCGTCATACGGCGTCCGACAGATGCAGTACAGCTCCTCGTTGCTTTGGCCCTCCTGACCATGTTTGCAGTCGTTACACACAAAGTCCTCCAACTTTTTGGCCTCTTTTTCTGTGATTCCTACACAGGCGCCGTGGAACCAGTTGGAGCAAAGATCGCATCCGATGTAGAACCTGTGAGAGAAAGAGCTTCAGTGATTCTTTGGAACGTATGATAGTTTTGACACCCAGACAGTGGAGGCCCTTACTTAGACTCGTCGTACGGCGTTTTGCAGACACAGTACAGTTTGGTGTCCTTCTTGTGATCCTTTGAGATAGAAGACGGCTTCTTCTTCTTCTTCTTGTGTTTTACTAAGCTGGAATCTCTTTCGGGGTCGCCGTCCCGCTCTTTGTCCTTCTCGCAATCTCTATCCCGATGTCTGTCTTGCTCTCGGTCTCTGTGTGGCTCTCTGTCCTTCTCCTGGTCCCGTTTCTTGTTCTTGTCGTGATGCCGGTCTCCGTCTCTGCTTTTGTTTTTGTCCCTCTCTTCCACTCTCTTGCGCTTGTGGGACGAGGATGATGAAGAGTGGGAACTGTGAGAGGAATGTGGGGGGTGGGTAAGGTGCAACGAGTGGGAGGAAGCCGCCTTGACCGTTGCCGCTGCAGCCTGAGTGATGGCGGCGCGAGCTCTTTCTTTTTCTCTCTGTAGCCTGGCTAAATCCCGCCTCAGCTCCTCCTGTGAAGAAAAATCCCTTTTAGAGCTCAATTTCTGAATCTGTTCCACTAAAATCCCAGAAATGTAGTGGTAGCCTTCGAAAACAAAATAATCTCTTTAAAAAAATAAATCTAACCTGAACTTGCAGCTGCAGCTCCTTGTCCAGCAGCGCCCTCTTTTTCAGGATTTCAGCCTTCAGTTGTTCTTTGTGCTTGTACAGCAGAGCAGTCAGTTTGGTGGCGTTCTGCTTGGAGCGTTTCTGCTCCACCACCTCCTCCTTCTTTTTCTTCTTAGCCGCCTGCTTCTCATCCTTCTCGATCTTGTCCAGGATGCACTTCATCACCTGATTGCACACAATCATCCTGAAGAAATATTAGAAAAGAAAAAGAATATTAGTTGACGGAACTTCTTAATAGGGGATTGTGCAAACTTTGAGTTAAATAAAGTCTGTTTGGATGGGTTTGGATATTAACTATTAGCTAAGACGTTTATATTTATGCTCCAAATCCTTTCCTCATGCTCTCCATGCAGTGCAGCAAATGACCTTTGTATCCATCCGGCTGTCCAGATCCAGATATGTCCTGCGTGCTTTCAGACTAAAGCGGTCTCGGGTCAGTTTGGCAAAATCGACTACAGAGTTAGCAATACTCAAAGTGAAACCGTAGGTGAAAGGTCTGTTCCAAGGAATCCCAGTTGAAGCACGATACACATCAACATGATTTAATAATTTAGCATTAGCTTGTACTAAATACTAAATTGGTATAGTCTTAGTGGAACTAATATTTCTGATTAGTGCTTTAAGATTGCTACAAACTATTTAGTTAGCGGTGCAAACAACGTCATCCAGGTATTCCAGGTGTTTTGTTTTTTAGAGAGGAGCGGCAAAAGCAACTGAGATGGATGAGCAATGCTTGCAAACAATTAATGGAGGCACCCAGGAAACTATCAATTGGTATTATTACTATTATTATGCATTGGTAAATTTGCTTTGTCCTGTTTATGAGCAAGTTTGCAATCATTTTCCTTTAATGTAACATTATTTATTGATGGTTTCTTTTGTATAGAAATTTTATTACAATGAGTAAAGGAGGATCATATATATATATATATATATATATATATATATATATAGTCCCAGACCAGAGCAACACTATTCGCAGTATCTGACAACATTATATTTTCATTAGGGATTAATAAAGTTTAGGTTTAACTTGAAAAAAAAAAGAAAATAATTTTTTGATATTTAGCTTATAAATAAAAGCTCCAACCTCTGGTTCTCCTCCCGCTCAGCCGCAGCCAGGCTCTTCTTCTGTTTTAGTTGTTCTGCTGAAGCATTTTGCTTTACGGACACCTGACAAGTCAAGATTCTTCCATTAGCGTCCAATACATCTTAAATATTTAATTTAAGAAAAAGACAGATTAATAACCGTCTCACCGGTTTCTGAATGCCATCCTTGGGACTAATAACCTGCAGATTCTGCTCTTTGGCTTCCCTTTTAGCCTCATTGTGTTTCTTTTTCTTTGGTGGTGGTTGGAGAAGTTGTTGCTGCTGCTGCATTCTCTGCAGCTGCTCTTGAATGCCTGCTGGTGCTTGTATCGTCACCATGTTCTGGATCTGGTGGGCTTGAATCTGACCGCCTGCCTGCTGGATCTGGATAGGCAGCTGGAGCTTGATTTGCTGGGGGACTGTGCCCCCCTGCTGCTGGGCCTGTGCCTGAATCTGAGCTTGGATCTGGGCCGCAACATGAGCTGGCAGGGCAGAGAGGAGCTGGACCGGCTGCTGGAGGCCCGAAACAGTGATGAGCTGGTGCCTGATTGGAGACTGGACCTGAAGCTGAGGCTGGGCTTGAACTGGAGATTGGTTCTGAGGCTGGAACTGGACTTGGAGTTTTGCTTGAACATGACCATGCGGCTGAACCTGCAGCGGTTGTGGGACTTGGGTGTGTTGCGGCGACTGGACTGAGAAGGGAGGTTGCGTCTGGACTTGAGTCTGAACGTGGGACTGAACGCTGACGGGAGGTTTGGGGGACGTCTGAGGGTGAATCTGGTTTTGCTGCTGGATCTGAACCTGGGGATGGAGTTGGGTCTGGAGCTGAGGCTGTGGTTGGTGCTGAGTTTGGGCCTGAGGCTGAGTCAGTGGCTGTTGCGTTGGCTGAGGTTGTGTTTGAAAAGACGCTTGAACCTGGGGGTGGTACTGAGGTTGGGTCCTGGCCTGGAGCTGCGTCGGGGACTGGACCTGAATAAGTGGTTGCACTTGGGTTGGAGGCGACTGTTGTGTTTGCGGCTGTATTTGTGCCTGTGGCTGAAACTGAACTCTAATCTGGGGCTGAATTTGAGCTTGAACTTGAGTCTGGATGTGTTGCATTTGCTGAACTTGACCGCAGGTCTGGAGCTGTGCGGGTCTCACGGTGGACACAACAGAAGAAACTGGTAACGCCTTCATGCTAACCTGCACCGTTGATGCTGCCACGTGGGACGCCTGCTGCATTGATACGATGGCAGGATGCTGGACCAGAACTTGAGAGTGCGGAGTCTGAGACGTCTGAGGCGAAGGAGCGACCGGGGAGTGGATGGAAACAGGTGTAGGAGCGGAGGCGGGCACCTGCACCACGGCGGTTGGCGTGACTGGAGTTGCAGCCTGCTGCCCTGACTGAACTGGAGCCTGAGAAGATGAGGGAGTCCAGGTTTTGGGTTGAGCTGTCCTCTGTTCTATCAGAGCTAAAGACAAATAGATAGGAAGTGAACCGGACAATATTCTTAAAAGAAAAGCAGAACGGTTATGTGTAAAAATTGTGAGTCTTTACCTGGCACAGAAGGTACAGTGGAGGTGGCTGTGACCGTCGTCACAACAGCGTTCGCCATAGCTGCATGAAGGGGCACGGAGGGAGCAGCCTGTATTTGGGTTGGAGCTTTAGCCGGGGAAGGGATGGAAATGTGGGTGGACACGACGGCTATTACCGGAGAAGACACGGGTGCAAGAGCTGGAATTGGTATTTGCACAGTTGAAGGTAGAGAGGCTGAAACAGGAATCTGGGTGGAAATCTGGGTCACTGGTCTGGTGGACACAGCAGGCACAGTAGCAGGCGTCTGCATCTGGAGATTGGTTGAGGTCAAGTCTGAGGGCGGACAAACAGACGGGGACTGGATCTGGGCTGCTGTTGGGAGGGCAGAGTGTCCCGGTGGGGGAGGCGAGATTGTGGTTTGGGTTTGTGCTGGAGGTGAACCTGTTCCAAGGGTGGAGATCAGGGTCTGGGGGGTGGTTTGGATGTTTGTGGGATTGGAGGACAGCCCTTGCTTATAAATCACACCAGGGCTTATGGTTTGTGTGGCTTCACTGACGGATCTCGCCACTTGGGGGTGTGAGACAACCGGCGGTAGAGGGGATGTTAAGATCTGCGTGGAAGCCACAGGAGCTATGGATGCCGAAGCTGAAATGTGGGCTTGTGGAGACGCCTGAGCCGGTGCTGCGAGTTGTGCGGCAGGGGAAGTGACTGGGCTCCGAATGGAAACAGAAGCCGGGAGGGGGGGCGTCAGTGAGAGGTTTGCGACATGCAAAGGGGCAGGAAGAGGCGCTGCCATTTGTGTTTGCGCCAGAGATGATGGAGTGGTCTGGACCTGGGCGGTGGCTCGCAGTGGAGGTGGAGTAGGGATTTGGGTCGGGGGGCTTAGAGTTGCAGCTGGTTTTGTAAGGGTGGCATTCATGGGGGATGAGGTTGCAGCTGTTGACGATGGGAGCATGGGAGTGAAGAGGAAGCGCTGGACCTGTCCATTAGGCATGGCTGCCTGCATTAGTTGCTGGCCAGGACCAGGGATGACTGTAACACCCTGTGGGATGATTTGAAGCTGACCTTGGGTCTGGCCCTGACCCTGGATCACCACCGTGAGACCTGGGTTCCCCCCCTGCAACATTTCAGGAAGAATAGTTCAACTATTTTAGTCACAGAGTCAAACAAAATTCTGTGCTACATTTTTTTTTTGGCATGAACAAAAATTTTTGTTTTCAGATCAACAAGCAGGCACAAAAACTTAATCTGGTCCTCACCTGTGCGCTCTGTGTCAGCTGCATGAGCTGAGCCATGGTGAGTTTTACTTGGCCCTGCTGCGGCCGCGGCGCCTGAGAGGTTCCAACAGACGGTGTACCGGGAGCCGTGGGGACGGGACCAGAAGAGGATGTGACACCCGCAGCTCTTTGAGGAGGAGGAACGCCAGGGGCGGCGGCTGTTACTGCGGGCTGGGAGTGACCTGGAACTAAGGGATGGAAATGAGTTAAGAAACAACCCAATATCTGGAACAAAGGAAGATTTCAAATAAAAAGAAATCACCTTGCTGAACCACTTGTGAATTTCGAACCATTGTTGGAGTCATCTGGTTCACAGTTGGACCAGGTGTCTGGCTTACTGTTGTGGTGACCTAAAACAAGCAAACAAAAAAAACTCAGCAAGATCATCAAGAAATATACTTGATAGCAAATAAAACTGATGCATTTAAAGCCCAAAGACCTTCTGTTGCGTGCTTGAGATGGAGGTTGCAGCTCTGAGGTTGATGTTCCCAGTTGTAGGATGCAAAGTGCTGTATGTCCGAAGGTTTGCTGGAGGCCCAGAGGGGAAAATGCCCAAAACCTTCTGTTGAACTACACCTGATGAGGAGGATCCAATATGTCAGTTGCTTATTGTTGATCAATTTAGAAACAAACTGGAAGGGTTTGCACTCGGTGGGTTCACTAAATATATATTGCATAATTGTCATGCACGGTTTTGTTGAGGGAAACGAAGGGACAAATATTAATCATGCTGGGGCAAAACACTTGATCAAGGAAGATTTGTGCTTCTCACAGGACAGTTTTCGATCCATTTTGGCGATGCCAGCGTTCGGCTGGGCCAAAATGGACGACTCTCATGCTCCCTACCTCCTTGAGTAGAAGGCACATTGAGTGTGACAATCTTGCTGTTAGCGGGGAGCGGCAGCTTGGTGGCGAGGACGTGGCCGGCCACAGTCACCGGGCTGCAAGCAATCTGGAAGGTTTGCTCTGAGTTGGTGATGCTGCCGGCCACCGAGCCCGGGGAGGCTGCAAGACACACCACGCCACCTAGAGTCACGTGTACCCGGAAGGGCCAAGTAAACAGCCAACCTATAGCCGAGGTGTCCACTGTGAGGTCCAAGTCCACATGGCAGCAAATTGCCAAAAAATCTGGATTTTTTTTTTTCAGGTCTACATTCACAGGGGGCCCATATTTTTCTATTTTATGGAGTTCTGCTCTGCTCAATCAGATCTTTTTACCCCTCGAAATATTCGATTTGTGTTACTAATTTGGATACATGCCCAATAGTTTTCTAAATGTGTGTTGTCTGAACAGGAATCTTGTATTTTATGCTATTCTACAATATTGACACGCATTACAATTCTGCACCAGAAGAAGTTAAACATTGTAAACTCGGCAGTAAAACAAACAGTGCTGATATTTGCTTTGTTTTCAGTTATTCTAGTTGTGATCTTGTGGCGATAGAGTCGGCTCCCATTGCTAAAAAAGAACTTTAATCGATCCACAGACAGCGGCTTTCATTGTTACTTCTGTAAAAATTGTGCGGCTGTGTGATGTCTACGTGCTTCTATAGTGGGTCTGAGCCGCTTTAGGGTCGTAGCCGTTAGCACAGAAGTCTGAAAGCTGTCGCAACCACCATGAAGAAATGGATGGTAGCAAAAAAAAAACATGGAACGCTAGCAATAGGACCTGCTGTTTGAACGTAGCAAGATGCCCAAAATACTGACTTTTGTAGGACTGAGAGTGGACACCTTGAGGTTTGTTTTTCACTAGTCGAGTTTCAGCTAGGTATAAGGAACGATTATAAAAAAAATAACGAGATGCTGTAGGGATGATTCTCAGGGAAGAGAGAAAAACAAAAACAAACACGAAAAACAAGACTTTTTGGTGGTTCTTTTTCCGATAAATGAACGTGGGTGACAATGATGCTCCTCGTCTTCAGTTTCATTACCTGAGCTGCTGCTGCTGTTGTTCTGGCCCTGCTTCACCCAGGACGCAAAAGACTGGTGGAAGTTCTTGTCTTGCTGGAACGGAGCTGGGGAGCCCAGCTTGGAGGCCAGGACCATCTTGGATCCAGGCGTTATCGGACTCATCCTCTGGCCTGTAGAGGCGGGCGTACTGGGAGCGCTGACTGCGGTGGTGTTGGTGATGGTAGTGGTGGCAGCAGAGGCAGTTGTAATCAGTTTCTGCTGCTCAAGACGCTTCTAAATGAACGTTTGAAGACAGGTTGGGTATGAGGAGAGCTGGCTGAGTGAATCTAAGTTTACAACTATAACTGTAATATGTTGTCACCTGCTGGGCAGCAAGTCTAGCCTGCTTCAGCTGATTCTCCAGATGAGCTTTGACTTCATCTGCCGTCTTCAGAGTGCCACTGGTTTTTGATGGATCTAAACCTTGCGACTTCTCTTTTTCAACTCTGTAAACCATGTAAAAAAAAGTAATCCAGAGAAATGATGGTAACTGGAAGATGCATCAGGGAAATATGTATAGGCAAAGTATGTTTCTAACCTCTCTGCAAAGGCTTTTATCTCCCAAAGCTCCAGCTCCTCCTCAGGGACCCAAGTCTCCACGGCGACAGGCCCGGTCTGTTTGGCTGGTTCCTGCTTTTTTGGCCTCAAGGCACTTGAGCGAAGACCTTTCCTCTGAGGAGTCGGAGTTTCTATTCACAGAAAGGGGTTTTAAACTTCTTATTTCTCCTACAACAACTGTCTCATCCCAAACACCCTCTTCCCCAAAACCTCTTACCTTTAGGAGTGTCCCTGTTTCCGATGGGGCAGATGATCTTCCTGATGCAGTACTCTGAGCGAATGCCATGAGGCCCAACATCCCTCCGTCTAATTATCTCTGTCGTGATTATGTCCGTGTCTGTAGTTTCTGAAGACAAAATGGCTTTTAATTTTAAAGTTCTGCAGAAAACATACCAAGAAGCCCCCTCAAAAACAATATTGGTAATAGAGTAACAATGAATTACAACTACATTTACTTCTATGTTGTTTTAAACGGTTCTCTAAGCTTTTAGAAGAGAAAAATCCTCGGCCATACTTGCACATATTCAAGTCTGTTTTTTTTAAAGTAATAATGATCACCTTGCCCAGCCTTTATTAACTGGAATTGTATAATTTGATCACATTAAACTAATATTGAGCTTTTCTACAACAAACACTCTATGCCTTAGCACTAAATTATTTTTATGAACATTTTTCAGATTTAATGTGACTCAATTCAATGATTATACTGTTTTGTTACTTTTACGTTTAAGTTTTCCACTTAAGGTTCCATTAGAACTTCAATAAACGTCAGTATCACGACTCATATAAACCATATGTCCTCATGGATGTTTGAGAGCAGCATTTGTGTTTTGAGATGTTTAAAAGTCTGCAAACAAGTGAGAAATTGATCTATACTGATAGATAAATAAAACTAAATATCATCATGATTTTTAAGTCATATTGCCTACTTAGCACAGTTATGCCTGATTTACAAGGGAAAATAACTGTCGATCATTAACCCAATCTCAACCTTATTACTCTTTAGATGACCCAGATTAACGTGATAGCAGGAAAGATAATCTCAAAATTGTATTGAACATGGGCCGGCTCTACCATAATCGGGGTTATTTATCATAATGAAGCACGCAACTTGTTGAATATGACATAAAGCGAATCAATTATCACCAAAATACTTGAATAATTGAACTGATTGTCTAAAATACTTGATTACTGAGCTGAGGTTTTCAAGCCACACTTCTCTTTAGGAGTCACCAAGGAAGGAAAGGCTTCCCACAAGCTCACAGCAGAACACAGGTTTTGTTACGATCTCGAGTGACTTGCTTTTCATCTGCATCTACCAGTTATTCTAATCAGGAGCAACAGAAAGGTCTGAGGTTAAACAGGACACAACTTTAAGCTCCAACCTTATGAAACATTAAAGGAGGTCTGGATTATGTAGCGGCAATAAAAACAACAAAAAAAGAAATCAAGTTAAGGCTGTCCCACCTTTCCGAGTTGTTCCCACCGCAGCTGAAGGCTTTACCGCCATGTCGTCCCACCTGAGGCAAGCCCACAGCAGCCTTAGCATCAAGCTAACACCTGCAAGCGACTTCACAGTCTGAAGACGATATCTGAAAAATATAAGTACGTTTGTATAAGAAGTTGGTTTGCAAAACTATAAAAAAAAATTATTTACAATCTGCACTTCACCGACCTCCAGGAGATGCCAAACGTGGGCCGAGGTGAAGGGTAAGGCCATATGTCAGGAGCAGGCTTAGCATTGTAGCTGAAGATGGGCACTTCCTTAATGCCGGCCTTGCGCCCCAGTCTCTTCAGGTCGTCATTAGGCAGGACGAAAATGCTCTTCTTGCTGCTCTTGGTCACAAATTTACGGTAGGACGGCAGCGCCGTGCCCGAGCGGAGTTTCCTGGACTTGGAGAAACGGAGCAGGCTGACTCTGCCGCTTGTGGAATATTCTTTACTGATCATCATGGAGCTGGCAGAGGCGGAAGCGGGGACCAGCGCTTTGGTGTCGCTGGCTTTTCTCCTGAGGGAGGCAGATGCTGCAAAGCCGGGCTGGGTCCCGGTAGGAACCGCATCCGAGGAAACTGAGCTACTTTCTGCTGGACGAGTGAGAGGAGTCTTACCGTCCTGCATAGAAGAATTGTGAGGCTCCTTTAAGGAGATGTTGGTGAGAGATGTTTTTACATCCTCACTAGAAGGGCAATTGTCTGTAATGTTGCTGAGCTTAACGGGGAACGATCCCTCACTGTTTCCCACTGAACTGTCACTCTTATTCACAGATCCTTCTTTATCTTCGAAGTTGTTCTCTAATTTGGGGGCTTTCAGAGGTGGTGGGTGTGCTATGGACCAATCGCTTCTTGAGAGGTTCCCATTCATCAAAGACTTGACAGGCTCTCTCTCTGCCTCCAAGTCATTGCTCTGGACCAAAGAATCCGCGGAAACGATTTTACCGTTAGTCTGCGAAGGACTGCTGTTACCCTCCAGGTCCGTCTGTCCGCCGCTTTGATCCATTTCCTCGTACCCGCGTTTCTTAGGGTTCTCTCCGAGTCTCTGGGTTTTTTCCTCGTTTCCCGTCGTGTTTTTACCGGTGAGTTCAGGTTCCCCATTCACTTCTTTGTGAGAGTTGTTCACCTCAGCTGTGTTACTCTGGCTGGACACAGGAGCCTCTGATTTAACGTCTGCCTTCGTATTTGGGCTCTCCTCATCAAAGTCCAGCTTTTTGACCACAGCGTCTTGCACCTGCGGCTTTACCTCCTTCTCTTCTGTTTTGACGCTCGAGGTTAACGGCGCCGGCTGTCTGCTGTTTATCGTTTCTTCCACCTTAACCCCAGCGGCGGGTTTCGCGGCCGACATTTTGGACAGGAAGGCCGTCTGCCTCAACCGCTCGAGCCTCTGCTTCTCCTCCAGGGTGAACTGTTTCACCCGCCGCTCCAGCAGTCCGTCCAGTTTGGACGGCTTTACCTTTTTCTTGTATGCCGTCCGCAGCTGGAATCCCTCGCTGACGTTCACGACATCGTAGATTTTAGCCGACATGTCCTCGTTTTTCGGTTCTCCTGCCGCCTGCTTTTGTTCTCCTGGTAAAAGATTGGCGGCGGCTGGAGCAGGGCAGCTGCTCTGAACCTCATCTAAGAGGAATAGATTCATAAGTTAGCAGATGAAAGAATTACAAACACGTTGACGAATGAGTTAGTGAAGATTTTTACCCTTCTTGTCAGGGATTTGTTGGCCTGATCCGACATCCGCTTTCTCATCTTCTCTCGCTTCATCAGCAGGTTTTATTTGCTCATCTTTGACAGATATTTCTCCCACATTGTTGCTGTGAGGTTTGCTGGCATCAGTCACTGAAGTGCCCTGCTCCTTGTCCTCTGCGCTCTCACAAACAAGCTTCTCATTTTCTTTTAGATTCTCCAATTTAATGGAAGATACTCCGTTTTCTTTTAATTTAGCTGAAAAAAAAGGGAAAACCTGCATAAGTCTTAAAAATAAAACACGATGGAGAAAAAAAAACTAATTTGGAAGGAACCGGTGCAACTCCTACCTTTTATTTGTTTGCGGTAGTTGACGTTTGTGTTACCCGGCAGCTTTGGAAGAAAACGCGGCACATGCGTCTTACTGACCCAGCTCCAGCCACCGTATCCTGTTACTCTGTACTCTTCCCCTTTCTGCTTCCACACCTTAAAAAGAAACATGACATGTATAAAATAAACCACAAACTTCAATCTATTTTATTGGGATTATATAAATGAGGAAACAAAAACTTTAACCGGGGTAAACGGCCATATCCTGGTAAGTTTGAAATTGTGCACATAGTATACTTAAGCTTCTTCACAGCCAATCTGATGTGCTCCCTAATCTTTCAATTACTGCTTGTTTGACAATTCTCTAAAGGCTTCACACACCAGCTGAATTACATTGAGGTTAAATTACACATATATAGACTATTTTAGCGTTAGATGACCGCTAGATTAAGGTGGTTTAATTTAAGAACATGAGAGAGAACAGGTAAAACTTCAGCACCATTCCTCTCAAAAAACGTGTTACTTCATGGCTATGCACCTATTAGGCACAGCAAAAATTATTAAAAGTGCCTAACATCAAAATAAAAAAGCAAAACTAAGAAAGAGAACAGTTTTAAAAGCATTTTTCTGATAACCAAACATATTAAAGCTCGTTGCCGTACCTGGTGTTTGATGGGGATGGTGTATTTAACCCAGGTGGCCTGCTGCAAAGTCTCTTCGTCTTCGAGCTTCTTCTCTCGCTTTTTCACCTTCTCCTTCTCATCGCGCTCCAAGGAGGTCATGCGATGCATTCTAAAAACAACAACAATGTTGGAAATGATGAACCTCGCTCATGTTGGGAGGGGGACAGAACAAACCTGAGCCTTGTCGGTCCTTTACCTTGTGTGGCCAAGGGACTCTTTCCATACAGGAAGCATAACCACTGGCTTAATTGCACACTCCAGGATAGCCAAGGCCAAAGCAAATTCTCTGGCTTTGCTGCACATTTGCACTGCTTTGTTCCAGTTGGTCCTGAAAAAAAAAAAAAAAAGTGCAGAAAACGTTCATTGACCCAATAGACAGCATTCACCTTTTCAGGATTAACATAAAAACTGTGTGGATGTACCGGTGCGATGCCCAGTTGGGGTGCATAAATGATCCTGGGACGTTCGTTTCTAGCTGGATAATTGTGAGTCGGAGCGTGGCAACCGTCAGGCTCCGCGCCCCGTGGATAGAGCCGTTCCATTTGAACTCCGACGCCGTGGTGAGGCTGAACTTGTGCGAGAGGTGGCGTTTTTTGTCGTAATCCTCCCGGTGCTGATGCTTGTTGAGCGCCAGGGGGTTGGTGCTGTACTGGTTCTGGTATACCCTGTATTTACCCTCCTGACCCAGCTTGAACAGGTTGTTCAGATTCACTGCCAAGTCCCTTTTCAGGAAGCTGACACGGGAGGCGTCAGTGGCAGAGTTTCCAGGAGACGACTGTAGGAAAATTTAGACAAATATTAGGACATTATGAACAGGAAAATTCAGTTTCAAGGCAAGAGATCCAGAGGAAAAGTATTTTTTATTTTGTATTTTTAATCAATAATTGGTTCTCTGAATAATTCAGATGCAAAAACTACAATGTTGCTCCATTAAATGCAGAATATTGGATGACACAGAACAGGGGTCAGCAAACTGTGGCTCTTTGGATCTTGTACACAGTCTTTTACCAGCTAAAAATGATAAACCAACTAAAATATAGACATAACAAATGCAGGTTTAGTGTAAATCAGTTTTTTGATTAAATAATTGTATTTAACTCCAAAACAGAATGAGTACCATAACAGTACCAATAACATTGCTTAAGTTTATTTTTCCTGTCATCAGGTTGGAACCAAGTTGCTTTTTTTTTTTTTTTTTTACATCTTTTTCCACATTTTCTCTAACAGCAGAAAAGATAACCACTGGCTTTTTGCACAACTTTTGTTATTCTTTATTTTTAAAACCAAAACATAAATATAGAATGCCTGTTCTTTAAAAATAACACATTTTTTATTG
>JAVLVB010000252.1:1222686-1255880 GCA_032876305.1 Orestias chungarensis
CTTGGGTTCTTTTATCAGAAGTGTCTGTAACATTGCAGCTTCAGTAGCTGAGCTGAGAAAAAAATACTCTTGCAGACCCCTGACAGAGACACATAGGAATCAATACAAATTAGATAATAAAATATACAAGAAAATTGCTACATTTTAATTTACAGCAAAAGGTTCACCTCTTCGCTTTCTCCATGCGTTTGAATTTTCACTTCTGGTCCAGCTCCACTCTCCTTCTTAATCCTTTCATTGTAGTCGTCTGTCAAAAAGAGGTCGACCCCATTATCAAAACGAGAACTCAAATCTGAGTGAATGTTTTATTTAACACAGTTCCACATACCGGTCCCATCCTGGCTGGTAAACGAAGACCGGGACGACCTGTCGGCCAGGTCCGGTGGCTCCTCGCTCTTAAGACCCGCGGATGCAGAAACTTGGTCCCCTTCACTCGCTGCGTCTGGCCGACTTGGCTGCTTTCCGGATTCATTCTGGGCTGGTGGCGATGATTTATCACCTCCAGCATCTTCACAGGTAGACTCTGACTTCAGCTTGTCATCTAAACCAAATATATTTAAGATTAAAAAAAGTGCAACATGCAGTTGAGACAAATTGAATTTCACTCTTGGATAATTAAAGCAGTTATCAGTTGAATTGAAAAACAGGTTATCTAAGAATCGAACTATAGGTAATATGATAAACTGGTCTAAGTGAATTGATAAACACAATAAAAGCAAGAAGTACATTGACCGCAAAGCTGAGCTAGTTCCCCAACTTTTTCATTTACAAACCTGACGGGAGCAAGCTTTTCATTTTCATAGTAGCAGCTGGTGTCTCCATGTTTTGGCAAAGGGAACTCACAAATTTTTTTTTCATTAATTGAAATAAATAAAAAAATAGCTTATAGCAATCACGGTAGTTACTGCAGTCAGGGATGCCATGGCTCTAAGTTCTCGCTTCTTGAAATCACAAGACATGTAAAAAGGACATGGCTTACAGATTTGAGGGGAGAAAAATGCTACTAATGCTGATGCACAAACCCAAAAAATCATCCGTTTTTCAGCTCTGTCGGCCCTAAATGGTGACTGACCAGTCAAAAGTCTGATATTTTTATTAACAGTGAACACACTGTACAAAGCACTAGCACATCACATAAGAAGCGCCGTTTTCAAAGCATCTGTCGCAGAAAGAAATGGCTTTGAAAATATTGCAAAGAGCCGACGTCCTGCATGTCAGTTTCAACACCTAAAACAAAAACAGTTTTCTTTTATCCTCAGTCCTACTGTAGAACCAGCAGGAAGATGCTAATAACTCCACTGTTGTATCGTTTATCGTTATTGGTAAGATAAGAATTGTGATTTATCGTCACAATCATAAATTAAGATTACGAATGTTTAAAAACTCGTAGAATTCTTATTTCTATCTTCTTCCCTATGTTTGTTCCATTAGAGCAATGACTCATTTAAAATGATTAAATACAGTTACTGGGTGCAGTTCAGTACAACAATCACATTGATTTATGTGCTTTATGCCAAGCACCGGACATACAGTGATTTAAGGGTACCTGTTGTTCCACGCTCTGCCAGCTGAAGGGAGCCTCCCTCCTCGTGCTTCTCAGAATGCGCCGTTTGTGTTTCGTCAGTTGACTCAAGAGGTTCAGCGTTGGGTGCAGGTGCATCCTGGGAGGCAGAGGCGGGCATATCTGCGGCGCATCGCTCCTCTGAAGGAGGCTGAGCCGTAGCTGCCGTGGAAGGACAAAGAGCGGAGTCAGGATGTCTTTTTGTAACAAAGGATAAGTGAAGGTTTTATCTCTATAAAGATTCACCAAAAACGTGTTTGAGGAAATAAACAAGCAAGAAAATAAAGAGCGAGAGTCAGTCGTGATTGATGTTTTGAACCTTGTGAGCTAGTGTCTTCTGTCGGTGCAGCATCCTCTGCTTTGTTTTCTTGTGTTGGGAGCCCGGCATCGTCCCCAGCTGTGTTTACGGACCCCGCTTCTCCTTTTTCCTTCAACTCCGCTGCACATTTCTTTGCTTCCTGCTCCTCTTGTCTGATCTTCAGTCGCTTTGTGGACAACTCTACGAGCAGAAGGCAGAAATTACTCTCAACATAGCTTAGCAATTTCAAACAGCTTAAACCAAAAACCTTCACATCAGTGGGATATAGCACTAAATTATTAGATATCAAGGATCTAAAATTCCCTGTTTTTTCCCCCTCCATTACATCTCTCAGGTTTCCGTAGTTCAGAGTGACGTCAGCCCCCTAACGGCCTAACGTCTTGTTTTACAGCTTGTATTTATTGGGACTTTGAATTCAGGTCAATTCACAGCAGAAATTACTTTAACAAGAAACTGTTTTGAATGCATTTTTCATACATTTCACAATTCTTAAATATAAAATAAAAGTAGAAAGGAAAACTAAAATTGAAATCAAAAATAGCATCCGGTATGTCAAAGTGGAGGTTTTATTTTTGAGCCATTTATCCCAGGCTTGCATTTAATGCTGTTTTGTTCAGACGAATTTGTAGGAATTTACAATAAATCTTAGGTTTACACACACAAACACACACACTGGTGCTTTAAATAATTTTTTTTAAATTGTGCCAAACACTATTACAAGATGCCAACGTTTAAAATGTGCTGTAAGTAACCATTATAAACATTTAAAAGCTAATAGTGAATACTGGTAGAATATATAATAGTGGTGAAAATCACTGCTTTACCAAAATATTATATGCAAACAAAAATGTGAACATTTTTTTAGGATATTTGGCTGTCGGTTGAATCTCAGGATGAACCCAAAATGCAGTCAAACCTTAAGAGGTGAACTTAATGTGACCTTCTCTAAGCTTTTGAATGCACCTGTCCAACTGTTAAATGTTTCAGTCAGACCATTCAAAACCGTTTACATCAGCGTGGTCTGCGTGCTAGATGACCTGCAAGGGTACCAGACCACACCAACAGGCACAGGCATCATCGTCTTTCATGGGCCAGGGAGCATTTACGCTGGACGAGGGACCAGTGGGCCTCAGTGCTGTTCTCTGATGAAAGTTGATTCATGATGAGCAGAAATGATGGCCGCCAACGATGTTGGAGACGTCAAGGAAAGCACTATGCATCAGCCACTGTTGTCACCAGACGAGCTTTTGGTGGTGGCGGTGTCACAGTGTGGGCAGGTGTCTCCAGTCTGTATAGAACTGCCCTACACTTTGTGAATGGTACAGTTACAAGCCCATACTACCTGAATAACATCATTAATCCAGTGATTGTGCCCCTACATGAACAACACAGGCCTAATTTCATCTTCATGGACGACAATGCTCCAGCTCATCGGGGTTGCATCATCAGGGAACGGCTGTTGGAGACTGGTGTACCTCAAATGGAGTGGCCTGCACTTTCTCCAGACCTGAATCCCATTGAAACCCTGTGGGATCAACCGAGTTGCCGTGTAGAGGCTCGAAACTCTGCACCTCAAAACCTCAATGACCTGAGGGCTGCCCTTCAAGAAGAGTGGGATGCCCTGCCTTAGGAGACAATAGGTCGACTTGTGAACAGCATGAGACGTCGTTGTCAAGCTGTAATTGATGCTCAAGGACACATGAGTTATTGAGACGTTGACGTTTTTTGTTGTGGCGTACACACCATTGTTAACTTTTGTTTCAACAAATTGTTTGAGATGAGGAAATCACCAGTGCATCTTTCTACTTCAATGTCCTACTTTCGTGATATGATATCACTGTAGCAGGAACTTTTTACATTTTCCACACATTTCACCAGAAAGCCAAATATCCCTAACTTTTTGTGAGTAGTGTATATAAACAGAAAAAAAAACTAAAATATGATTTGAACAATTGGATTGTTTATCATTAATTGATAAAAGACGGTTTATGTCATTTGGCATCTTTTGATTTGTAGAAATGCAAACAGAGGTAGCCCTGTAACCCAGTCCTGTTTAAAAGCAGTTTTTCTTTATTTTTAAAGGTATTTATAGTTCAAAAATCACAATCAGCAAAAATCTGTATCAACTAGGCAGCACTTTGCAAAAATCTCTTGCATGAAATGTGATTTTTGGTTGGTGCTGCTGTAGTTTTACATCAAACTAAGACATCATGACTCTATACAAGTGAAAATATGAACTGCTTTGGACGATCATATGTATGAACACTTTTCACTGACAGAAGCAAACCTGCAGTGGAGGCATGCCTTAAAAAAAAGATAAATCAAGCATGCCCATAAATCCTCCTGTAAGACTAACCCTCACAAAAAAGTACTAAACAATTGCACTGATGGCTTTTCAGCACAAGGATATCGCATGCAGGGTAAGATTTAAGCTGTGTGGTGACATACAAAGGAAGTCTGGCTTTAAGTGTGAACGATAGGGCAGCCAAACAGAAACGGAAACTGCTGGCTAAGAACTGAAAGGTCTTCAAACCCCTCTAGCGTCTTGGAGGAAGGCTGATTGAAAAACTGTTGCTTGTTAAGTCAGCGCGCAAAGACGGCAACACCCAGCT
Organism: Orestias chungarensis; assembly: GCA_032876305.1. Taxonomy (NCBI): domain Eukaryota; kingdom Metazoa; phylum Chordata; class Actinopteri; order Cyprinodontiformes; family Cyprinodontidae; genus Orestias; species Orestias chungarensis. The sequence goes on from JAVLVB010000252.1 coordinate 1,227,179, forward strand.
GTTATCGGCATAGAAACCTGCAGCCCGGGAACGATTGTTATCAGACGCTTGATAAAATGCTTTCTGAAAACCCCGACAGGAACATGGAGATGTGGATTTTCCTTTCACTTTTTAACGCATAGGTAATCCTAAACCCCTCAGATATTTAACAGTGTCACAGAAATGATAGGACTTATTATGTCAGCAGCACTTTTATTACCTACCATTGACAGCAGAGAGATACGCCTTATTGCTTCCGCAAGCTTTGCTGGTGAGATCCTCTGTGACATCCATGTGAGCTTGGATCTCCTCCCGCATCTCCTCCAGGGTGGCATGAAGGTCCGTCTCCCAGTATTCCTTATCCAGACACGAGACGAGCTCCTCCAGCTGCGTTTTGGTGCTGTAGTACCAGATCTTTTTCTTCTCACACTCCCCGTCTTCTTCACTGGGAGGAGAGAACAGAGGATGAGTGTAAGCTTAAATCACCCTCTCTGATGCAAATGTTTTTTGGGTACGAAGAGGAATTCAGAATAAGCTAAGCTGCTAATAGAGATAAAAGTACTTTGATGTTACTTGTTACTGAGAACTCTCTAAAAACCACCGACTTCCTGCATTCTGCATGACTGCTAACTAACTGGCCCAGTAAGTCACCAACTTCTTTAAACTACCGGTGTACCTGCAGAAACCTGTTAAGTTTTAGAAATATTTTTTAATATAGCTACAGGTTTGTGTTCACATACAATCGATTAAATCTGTTTTAAGCCTCAACTATATGAATTAAGATTATTCTGCAACAGCACCAATTAGTAAGTATGGTTTTTAATGAAAAGTTGTTTTTAGGCTCGTAATCCTGGGTCTTGCATCCTTCTTTTAACTGTTCAACAAAATCTATTCGATTCAAACTTCAGATTATATCAAAACAATAAGATGAAAGCCTTATTGTAAAAATGACACAAATCTGTGTGCAACCCTGAAAAAGACGCGCAACAAGCCTCAACATTCACTCGCATTAGAGAGCAGAAGTGTAATTTCCCCGTTTTTGGGAAAAGGAACAGAGCTTATTCTGAGAACATTTACTCTGCGGACAAAAAATAAATTCCATGTTTATATATATATATATTTATCTTTTTACAGAATCATAAGTGGCTGCCTTTTATCAACTGAGAAGCACTTATGACATTTCACGAAAATCCTGTTTCCCTCAGCAATTTTTTATTCAAATTATTGGAAAGGATTCATGAGAAATGGCAACATTTGAAGACTTTCAATCCTCTAAAAGGACGATAAAAAACACATTTGCCCAATAATTTCTGATGTAGCAAACTTATTTTACCTGTTCTTGTTTACTGCAGCCATGTGTTACACCAGAAACTTAAATTTGTGTTGGCTGGATGATTCCCTCAAAACCAATAAACTGAAACAAAGCTAAGGGAAAGTTGTTTGTTTTAAGCCCTCTTCTCATCCTTTTTTATGAAACAAAGGCTTTTTTAGCATCGATCTTAAATATAAATGGTGTGTAATCGTTACCATGGAGGCTTGGTCTCCCCCAAGATGCCACCCTTTAGTTCAAAAACTGTTGTGGAAAATTTCATTTGTCTTACTATTCTGCTGTCTGTCTGGGATCACTGGATAATTACTGTCCCTCGCAGACAGTAGCAGAAACTTATGGACCTGTGCCAGGTCATCCTGACAACCCAGGGATAAATTTGATTACTAAGTAGTTATAGCTAAACTTAAAACTGCAAAAACAAAATTAAAAAGTGTTCCCCATTTAATTTTCATGGATTTTCTGAAAGTGCTACAATGTGTCAAACTTACGTTGCTATGTGAATGCATGGATAATGATAATGCAATAGCATCTCTGACAACTGCAAAACCATCCAACAATGCTTTGTATAAAAGGCTCTTGTAACACCCTTGTATGTCTGAAAAAGCTTAAAATATCAATTTACACTAAATATTGTCACTTTTCAACATTTTGTTTCCCCCCCACAAAATATATTAAACTCTTTCCAATTTACAGAAAAATATCCAAGGATTTTCTTTTGCACATTTATTATAAATAATAATAAAAAATAAATTAATTTTTTTCTTTTTATCAAATTTATTTAAGTATCCACATTAAGCTCCAAACGTAGCCATTTTCACTGACCCTCCTTGTAATGATTTTATTATTTAGTTGTTTGGACTGGATTTGGAGAGGCTGCGACATCAACGTCAAAGCACAAAAACTAAGGAGGTGCCTGCAGAGCTCTGACACAGGATTGTTTGGAGGCACAAATCTAGAAACACTGCTGCTGCTTTGACATTCCCAATCAGTACATTGGCTGCCATCCTTGGCTAAAATGTAAAACCAGAGGTACTTGTGTTAGAGCTGGTACAGGAGCTTCTGGTACAGGAGCTTCTGGTTCAGAAGCTCTGGCAGCGTCTTCTGAAAGAGGACGCTGCCAGAGCTTCAGCACAAACCCTCCTGCCACTGATAACATGTTATTTGTGTGTATAATTTTGATAAAGGAGAATTTAATTTGATTTGTTAAAAAGGCTGTAACATAACCAAACTTCATTCATGGTCCTAACTCACATAATAATCCTTCGATTTAGGAACCAGTACTTCCTCTGGTGGCGATCATATCCGATGGGCTCCTGGCGGATGTAGGGCCTATTTTTCTGTGCCTCGGTCACACAGTCTGTGACTCCAGGCACCTTTTGTGCAACACAAACCTCACACTGCCACTCGTCCTCCGGAACCTCCTCTAGCGGCGGCTTAACACACTCCAGGTGGTAGACTGCAGAGCAAGTCTCACAACACAACAGGTCTCCCAGACGGTGGCAGACACGGCAGTGGTCGTCGTACTGCATGCTGCCGTCCGACATCAGCTCCTCGCGCGCAATGTTTGTAATGAGGAACTGGTCCACTAAGAACTGCAGCACCTTTATCTTGCTCTCAAGAGAACCACAGGGGTACTCGTCCGTCTCCAGGAACGGCAACACGTGGTGGAACTCCCTGTCGCTTTCACAGTAGCCCCGCAAAACCTCCGGCCACGTCATGCCATCGATAAAGTACAGGGTGGAGTTGACGCTGTCCTTCAGGTCAGCGGGGCCAAACGTAGTGTTGGAGGAGTCTTCCTCTCGCAGGATGGCCTTCAACAGGGAGATGTGGGTCTCGGCTATTAGCGTGCACTGCTCCTGGCCGACCAACGCAGCGGAGAAGTCCTCGAAGCGGAAGGGGGAGAGACGCAGAACCGACCTGAAGTTCCGCAGCACCTCGTAGATAGAGGTGATGTTGAGCAGCTCCTCTTTGGGCACCAACAGATCCTCGGAGGTCTCTGGAAGCTCGAGAGGTGGGATCTCCTTGTCCTCGGGAAGAGGCGTACGAGGACGGGGAGTCTGTACCTTCTTCTTTCCTGTAGGATCATTAAAGAAAATAGAAATAGAAACAACATGAGAAGTTATGTAATAAACACTCAAATACATCTCATCTCTAAATGCTTTTGGAGGAATTGATACACTTTCAAAGCTGAAACCTTTAACTAGAGCAACTAGTTGCTCATCATTGCCATCATTAGCTTATTGAAGCAGACTTATCCCCCATTCAGCATAGTAGCTGTCACCTTAACAAATAAAGTAAGTACTGATTAAACTTATAAAAAACAGCGGGTTCAATACTAAACCATTAATGTTAATTTTTATCCAGAGTTCCACCTAATAAATATGCTTGTTCGGGTTCAGGAAAGCTGCCAAAGTATAAGAAAATGACTAACAAGCTAGCTAGGCTAAATGTAATTGGCTGCGCCCGTTTGTTTCCTTAACTGCTAAATAAACAGACAAAAATAATTAAGTAAAGTTTTTAATTCAGGCAAATGTTTTCGAAAAAGCGGGCTCTTAATATGAGGTTAGTTTTGTTCATAATAAAATAATACACACAGAAGGTAGGGAGCTTCTTTCGATGCTAGCATTAACTTGCTACAGGCTAAGCTAATAGCTCCGGCTATGACAGCTAAAGCTACAGAAGGCTTCGGGTTCTAAATGGAAACGAATGCGAGTCGCGTGAAAACAGGAGGCGATGGAAACAAGCTGGACGACGGACACAGCTGATGCTCCGATCCACCTGCAGGAGCTTCAACGCGGCCTGTTTTCATAAAGTCTGCATTCTCCATTTTGAACAATAACCTTTCTGCTTCCTGCGGTTCCCGGCCCCCCCTCGCTCTAAAACCCCACCAAACCTCCAGAATGTGTATATTTTTACCCGGAATGCTGGCGTGGGTGCTCTGACTCCGAAAGCTGCTCTCGGTGCACAAACTGGCCCCGTCGTCCTCCTCCTCCAGCGCATCCCCCTCCTCCAGGCTGTCGGAATCCTCCTTCAGGGCCTCGTCTTCCTCCGACTGATGAGCCTCCTCGACGAGCTCATCCTCCTCGGAGTGCAAACTCACGGCATCGTCCTCCTCGTCACTCTCGTGGTCGTCGTAGACCACAGTTTTGGACGCAGCCGTCCGTCTTCCACCTCTGCCTCCCCTGCCTCCTCTCCCTCCTCCTCCGCCGCCTCTGCCTCGTCCCCTGCCCCGCGTTGACGTCCCTCTCCTCTTTCTGCCCGGTTTGGGGGGCTCCCTCGTCGGGCTCTCGGCGTCCTCGTCCCCGCTGTCCCTGAACCGGGGCTTCAGGTTCCTCCTGGGTCGCAGCCCGCGGCTCTTAGCCGTGGACGCCTCGTCAGCTTGCAGCGGCTTGGGCGGCCTCCCTCTTTTCCCTCTCATGATAGGCGAGCTCTATTCTTTTTAAAAGCGCACGGTTTTTGTTGCGTGCAAATGGCGAACGCGAGCGTAAACTGCGACCCCCTCCGTCGCGACAGATCCGACGAAGCGCGTAGCCCCAGAAACGCCGCGACACCCCGAGGCCCCTCCGCTCCGAAGGAGAAAGCTTAAAACGTTAGCCCGGCGTCCCGTCCAGCTTCGCCCAGGGCCGCCATTTTTCTTTTTCCGGCTGAACAAACAGCAGGGCCTCACTACGGGAGTCACGTGGGATGCAGGTTCTAGCTCGGTGGCAACAATGTGGCGGAAACTGAAATGTTCTCACGTTTTTTACTCGCGTAATAGATGGTTTTCTTAAACGGCGTGATGATTGTTTTTTTGTTTTTTTATGGAGCAACTCATCTAAAATGCTTTTGGTGCAATCCCGTTTTTATGTGTTTGTACATAGGTGGCAGCAAACGCCACGAGTGTGCATTGTTGTATAATTTCATTATTGCAATGTGAACCATGCACACAACATAGAATGGATTTTATGATTTACTTTAGATATGCAAAATATATAAAAATGATACAAATATACATTTTATTTCTTAAATCAATTTTTGTTCATCATAACTACTATTTATAGTAGTGTTACCTAAATTCATTCCCATTTATTCATTCATTGTCCTCTTCATATCCATCCATTCTTGTTAGGTCCATGAACCTTCTCCCAGGAAGCATTTTGATTGGATGCCCAGACCAACTCAGCTAACTAATTAGCATTATTACAAATCTTAGCGAGAGAAACTGAAGAGAAGAAATAATGATGACACTGAGGGTAGGTCAGGTCATACTTATCTAAATGACATACCGCACATAGTTAGGAAGAAAAACAATCATAAATCTGACAGATGTGGAGAAAGAGAAAGTGTAGAACAGATATAGGAAGAGAAAACTTTATCAACCCCAAAGGGAAATTAAATGTTGCTGTTACTCGTATTGCCCAAGGTTTTTCAAAGAGTTATTGTTGGTTGTTGTGCCTGTTAAGTTAAGAAGATATGCAGCAACTTGTCTCGGTTCCTTGTTGTAGAATGTCTCATGGTCACGTCTCTGATTCAGTGTGTTGTCTTGGTGAACCCGAGGTACTTACACTCCTCCACCGCCTCCACTTCTTTCAGGATGGAAATAGGGCTTGATCCATTTGAAGCCTATAATCATCTCCTTAGTTTTGTTCACATTTATAATCTTATGATAACATTTATAAGGTGATTGTCTCCACACTATGCTACAGAGCTTTCCACCAGCTCCCTGTACTCAGCTTTTGGTCCGTCTGCAGAGTCACCTGAGTGTTTCTGCAGGTGGCATGACTGTCTTTGATGTGTGTAGAGGTGATGGTATAATCCCCCGTGGCGCTCCTGTGCTTTGTTAGCTTCAAAACCCAGAACTGTATTATCTCTGGTATGTAACAAACTAATTCATTACTGTCAATGTGCTAGTTAGTGTTTTTGGGCTAGTTGCATCAAGTCATGGACCTGCAGCATTCTCCCCTCATTGATCAGCAGATTGACTAGATCGACTGGATCGGTTTGAATTGTGTGGTTGCCCTCACAGCAATCCCTAATAATGAGCAAGCATGTGGCGAAAGTGGAGAGAAAAAACTTGAATAAATCTCTGTCAGAACCTGGCTCAACCGACTCCTAGCTGCAGAGGAAACTGTTTAGGATGAGAAAGGAAGCAAGCTTGATTTCAGTATTCAGTAACTGCGGATCCATAGCGCTTACCTATCAGAGGCAGTTGGCTTGTTCGATCTGTATACATTCTAAACAACAAACTTACTAAAAACCAAATTATCAACATGGAGCGTCAAAAATGATCGAGGCCAAAAACTTTTATTTTCGTGTCTCTTGTGGGATTCGAACCTGTCCTGTGGCAACTTCCCAATCCACAACAACGCTTTGGACATTCCTAAGGCCTCCTGTAGGTGACAGCATGCACCTACACCATCTATTAACAATGTACAGGTAAATTACTCTCCCATCAATAGGAATAGTAAATGTAAATAAAAAAATCTTTGGTTGACGAAGATTTGGTGGGTTTTGTGAATAAATGCAAAGTAATTCTGCAATAGTTCTGGTTTTAGTTAATTCAACGCTCACTTTTGCCCTAAATTATACATTTTCAACACAGTAACAAAACAGAGAAAACAGAGACTGCTTCAAGTGTTGTTCTTCCACTGTTCCAGGGTCAGTCCATCTTCCTGTAATAGTTTCCCAACCTTTTTTGTACTTTCTCCGTTATGCGGTGAAAAAATGGCGGAACGTCTAAATATAGCTCCGCCCCCTAATACGTGACCTGACCTTTTTCGAACTCTCCTGTTTTCGTGAGTTGTCGTGGCCGAGTGGTTAAGGCGATGGACTAGAAATCCATTGGGGTCTCCCCGCGCAGGTTCGAATCCTGCCGACAACGTTGATTACGCTTTTGTTTTGAGTGAAAACCTCAAAAGCGCGAACATATTCATTAGACTTTTAACAAAGTCTTGACAATTGGCGTGTTTGATCACGCAGCGGACACGCGCTGTGGCGGTAAGGAATCTTGGTTTCACGCTGGTCTTTGCGTGGCTGTTATCATGGACTAACGACGAGTGTTAACGAAAGGGTGATGACCATTGTAGAAAATTAAAGTACAGTTTTTATTTATTTTTTCGCGCAGTCCAAGGATATAAGGAACCTTTTGCTGTTTTTTTTCCTGCTTAATATCAGAGAACCTGCCTGTTGGTCCAGTCCTAGATCTGCTACCTGATGACATGTGTTTGTTGTTCAGTAGCAGCTTTAATTTGATGCTACGCTTTAATTCATCGGTACAAATATGAATCATCCTGTCCGATACCAGGGTTGTATTCACAGAAGGTGACTTCTCCTGAAGTACCAGGAAACAATTTTTTAATTTTGTAGGACATGTCAACAAACATCACATAGTTACCGGAAGTACTTTACTCTGTTCTGCGACACATGTACAGGATCTACTGGAAGTATTACTATTAAAGGTTTCATGTATTTAGAAAAGTATTTGATCTGCTTAAAATGCTTTATTTTCTAACTGGTATTTGTTTTTAAATATTTTCCTATATTAATCTTTAAAATACCTGAATTTGCACATGTCCATATTTTTTTCAGACAGATGACATCCTTATAAAATATGACTCAGAACCTGACTAATCTTCCTCCTATCATTGAGAAATATTAAGACAAGCCAGCAGGTGGCAGTATAATACATACAAAAAAATCAACACCGCAAGAGAGGCCTAAGTATTTAGTGTACCTTGTGAGTGAAGAAACTCTAATTTCAGAAGTTATTATAGTTGTGAGATTTGTATTTACCTTCTTTTTGATATCAGGAAGTGAGTTGAGTATTTAATTTTAATAGCTCAAGTGTTTTAAATGGCTTTTTTTCCCCCTCTCAAGCTGACCTGGAATATTTATTTCAAAACCCCCTTGTTGACTCGGTCACAATGAAATCCTTGTTTGCAGTACACATGTAATTTGCATGTAGCTTGATTTATGATCTATGATGCTTTGACCGGTAACCTGGAACATCCATGTCCTAAAGGGAGGTTTTGTGCAGCTGGTCTAAACTTAGGCCCAAACACAGCCAGACGTGCCGTGACGTCCGTGTGGAAGCTCGTCGCCTCTACCTGTGGAGCTGGAAAGGCTCAACCTTTGCGTGCAAGATAAATGCATGCGCTCATGCAGCTCAAGCAAGTGATCTGATAAGTTGAATGCGTATCAAAGAGCTCCACCTCTACTGAGATGTCTATTGTTTTGAATGGATGTGTGATTGCAGGATTCAGGTTCGTCCTGCTGTGGCTGGCAGACTGCACATCTACCCACGTGTGAATCAGACAATGTGGCGAGAATCAGACACAGCAGGGTTTAACCAACCAAATCTCCCATCCTCTTGTATGGATCTTTGCATTCTTACATGCCCAGTTGTTTTCCGTGTTCTATATTTTGCGCTTTGTCATAACTCATTGCTTTCCTCTTTTTTCCCCCTCCTGACGGCTACAAACTAATCAGCCTTTGGAAAAAGCAGGCATCGCCAGTCAGCTCCAAGAGAATAAGCTAGTGGTGGCGCCTCCAGTTGCACTTCTGGTTCAACTTGGTGGCATTATGAGGACATTTAAAGCACATAAAAACCTAAAGTCTGCTTTATCTTAAAACAATTTAGCGTTCATCCATTTCAAAACTGTTTGCATATGACAATCTGAAAAGTGTGGCGTGCTTTTGACTGAAAATGTTGTAGAACTAGCTTTTCCTCCAAGTTCTTTGGCACGTCCCAAAGTAACTATTTCTGAAGTCTTTTCTTTTGGAAAGGCGGCCATGTTTTTTCTTTTTTTTAATTTATGTTCTCAACGAACCAAAAGCTAGATTAATGTATTCTGATCTTTGTACCCCCCACATAGAATGAGATTTGAGCAACTTCAATATGTGCTAGAGACAGAATAGATGGTTGTACTTTATATCTTTTTCCAAGTTAAAAGTTCTGGTCCCCCTAGTTGTCTGGAGGATTTGTGTTTCTGTGGCTCTTGCAGCTCTTTATAGTCGCCATTTTTTTCTATTTGCATCATTTCTCAATGAACTTCTTTTAAAAAACAATTTTTGAGATAAATTTCTGTGCGTTTTGGCTTATTTGATTGTATCATTTTCTGTTGCATTTGTTTTTTTTGTGGGTTGGAGTTTGCACCATTTATGCCATGGCTGCAAATCATTCTTATTCAGGTGTATCGGATTAAAATGGGTATAAAAAAAAATGCATGCGGAGATTATTTGTGAAAAATTTCCCAAGTAAAACACTGCTTTGTGTTGGGCATCGCAGAAAATCTAAATGGATAAGACTGAGGTTGGTCATGCAACGTGGAACCGAAGGGATATGAATGCGTTTGCAATGAAATTAAGCTTAATATCTAATTTAATGACATAACTATATCTGGATATATAGTTTTAATACATTTGAATAAAACAAGTGAAACAAACTTAGTGATATGAGAGAGGCAGCTTCACATAGTGATGTTTTAAACTCTAAACTTGCAAATGCTCCAATCATCTTAACATGTCACGAATGAGTGCAGGGCTGGGATTTTGTTTTAAAAGTCTTGGTTTTGACTAATATAGCAGCAAAAATATGGCAGCTTCGCCAGAACCCCGGGGCAGAAACATTACTTTAGCCTCAGACTTTAGAAAAAGCCTCTTTGCACTGTGCTGAGATCTGCATTTTTATCATTTTCCTTACACAAATTTGGCTTTCATTTCAATCACATATTACTTTTATCCCATTTGATTGCTACCAAACGCCACAGAGATGAATAGAGGCACCCGAGCAGCATATCTTTCAGACCCAGAACACACTGAATGATTCCAGTCGAGAGACCTGCAAGAGGACAGAAGCAGTGATGTAGCAGAACGCGTGTAAAGTCGGCCAAGAGACGAAGCCAAGAGAAAAAGCTGAAACCTCCGAGCACCGAATGTTAAAACATGATGCATAAAACGCACCAGACGGCTGCTGATGCAAACGTTTAACATGTTGCAGGGCAGAGCAACGCAACAGTCCGCTCTACAAATGAAATCTGCTTCCTCTTTAGATCTGTAGAAGTATCGTCTACATCTCAGGATGCTAAAACATAAAAATAAAATGTAGCCTGATATTTAGACTGACCTCCATAATTAGACCTACAAAAAGAAAAGGTTCTACTTTCCTGTAGTTCTACTACAGTGTTTTAAAACACCCCAGGTTGGATACCATAATACCAAAAATCACCATCCTGCCCTGATGTCTAGGGGAACACCTGGTTGTCAAAGTCTAACATAGTAGAAATCCTATAAATCTAAAAAAAAATAAAACAAACTAAGACTTTTTTTTATCAGTATTGTTGGTAACTACTGCTTTTGTTGATGTAGATTAAAGTCTTAATTGTACTTGAAGAATCTCTTACAAAAACTGAACACAAGCAACATTTTTTTTAATAATTTCATTTTATTAACTGAAAACAAAAACGCAAAAAAATAAACAAAACAAACAAAAATGGGGTAAAAAAAAGAAGCCAAAAACTGTTTAATTATGTAAGAGGGAGGGACAACAGTTCTTCGTTGGTGAGGGCAAAAGGTGAAAGTAAGCGGAGTTTTATCAGATTTGACATCCTGTATTATTTACATTTATTATCGATGCGGGAGCGGCAGTTCCAGAGTAGGAGCGGGGTAGTGGGAGGTTTTTTATAAGTAGCAGATCGGACACACTGAAACACCAGAGAGGAAGGCACTATCCATGGAACAAGAAACGAGAACACTAAATAGAGTGAAGACAATAAGGTAAATAAAAACACACTGGAACTGGAAAAAGTTTAATGTTTGGGGAAAAAAATAATAAAATAAAGAAAGTGCTTGACCAAACGCCACATTGAACACAAACAAAAAAGTCGTTTACATCATGTCAACTTTTAGCATAAGAGACGAAAAAAAACCCAAAAAAACAATCTCAGTTTTCCTAAGTGTGAATCTGCCACCTGCAGGTCTGATTATCCGATTATCTGAACTCGGCCCCGTTTGTTACCTGCCGGAGCGTTTACCTCCGGCAGGTAACCTGCATGCGTTTAACGTGTCTGAATTATGAGTGGCAGCTACCTGTGCACGTCCGGAACACTGACCAGGCTACTATTTCAGCATGTCTTGTTTAATCCCTTGTGTGGTTTTGTATGGTGCCGGGTTTGCCCGACCGCGCGTCCCTCATGTTCCGTCTGTCGGGGCAGTCGGCTACATTCACGTCCAAAAGCGGCGTGGCTGCGATTAACGTGCCGCAGCAGAGCTTTTTTTTTTTCCAGCACAATTTTAGCTTTCTGACGAGACCGATTCCTTCAGAGGACTAACGTTGCTGCGCGACAGACAATAAAATCGTCTCGAATCGGAAGTTACGAAGCCTAAACATCGGAGAGGCCTCAGAAACATCGAAGAGTAAAAAAAAAAAACAACCAAAAGTGACAATTATCACATTCTAGAGCTACTAGGTCTCATCTAAACTAACAAAAGAAGATTGAACATAATTTACAAATGGAAAGAAAACAAAATAAAAAAACTTTGTGGAGAGGTAAAACTGACAAACATACAAATATATAATATATATTCTTAAAAAATGGATTCTCTCTATACGTGATTCATTTATAAAGCCGACAACGTTCGCATGCCAATGGTCTCAAACATGGAAACTGGCGGTGATGTGTAGATGGCATCACTTCTCTCTTTTTGTACATTATTTAAAAGTTTTTTTTTCTTCTTTTTTAATCTTTTTTTTTTCTTTTTTTTAAAACGACTAACGCTTTTAAATCGGTAAATTTTTCTTAATGTGATTTAAAAAAAACAAAAAAAAAAAAAAAAAACATGCGGCAGAGAAGTAAAAAGAGACACAGGCAGAATGTTAAAGAAGTTGAGAAGAGAGAAGCAGCTGTGGGAGCGGTTGGATCATTTGGTTATCTTCACGGTTGGTGCACGATGCTTTAGTTTCTTTTTTTTTCTTCTGCATTTTGAATTTCCCCTCAGACGGTTCTGTCCTCACTGAGGCGTTCAGCAGGGGAGGGGTGATGGAGAAACTTTTTAGGCGCCGATGGAGGTCGATTCCGCTCCACCGCCGCCCACATGGCTACGCCTACGGCGGCTCCACTCCTGCTTTCTCTCTTGCTTTCAGTTACTCTTCTTGTTCCTATGTGTCACGGCGGGATGGCCCAGAGAGGCGAGGGGTTGCTTGCAGGTTGGATGGCGGGAAGGATGAGATCAAGAACGATGACGGAAATGATGATGATAGTGGTGGTGATGGTTGCTGTTGTGTTGGTCAGAATATTTTTTTTCCCCACCCCGTTTTCACATGTTCCGGTTAACAGGCGTGACGTAGTTGCGAGGGAACATGCCCGTTTGGCCGTGGCAGCCACCTTTCCACCAGTTGGGGTCCGAGTTGTCCAGGACTTGGATGAAGTCTCCGCGTCTGAAACCCAGCTCGCCTTCCTCCTGTGGGTCAAAGTCGAAAAGCGCTTGCACGTACGTTGGGTGCTGAAGATAAACAGAAAAATATGTGGGAAAGGTTTAGTAGTGGGCAAACTCAAAGAAAGCAAAACAAAAAACACGCCCGACTTTTGTGCCAAAACTGTTACAATATTAAATCATTTCTCTCTACATGTGTCTTGTACCATATACCAAAAAAGAAAGAAAATCTAAAAGAGGGAAAATAAACTGTGACAACGTCATACAGTCTTGACTTCAGATTTTGTTTCTTCTCCCCCTTCTAGTGAATCTTTAATTCATTTATATTTTTGTACACTTGAGCTCTAATGCCAAATGCAATTGATTTTGGTCACATGTGGATATGTTTTTTTTTTTTTTTTTAGCAGCTCATGATTTTACCAACTTTAAACAGAAGTTGTAGTTTGAGGTAGAGCTGCACCGTAGTAGCAAAGCCTGAAATGGTGACATCAAGTGGCTTATATGCAGTTTTCTTATTTCCTCTCAAATATTAGCTTTATATATAGATCTTTACTAATCTATTACACATGAACATTACTCTCGTCTGGTGTGAGCCTTCAAAGATGTGAGACTGTCGTAGTGGATAAATATTGCATCAGGATTGAAAATGCTACTTCAGAACTCTCAGAAATACATTGAATCTATTGCTGCCCCACAAACAGTCCTTTGAATAAATATTTTTCACACTAAGGATATATTAGCAAAATATTGTGTAGTTCTATTCAGGGATGCGTCTAAAAACAATATTAAGGGCTAGCGTTGAAGAACCCTGGTCTGTATTAATGTCGTGCATGATGCGGCCACTGCCTTTGTGATTTGTTGTTTTTGTTCCAATCAACGCCAATGACCTCCTATTGTAGTATATTAGAGCGCAACATCTTCTTACGATGGTTTAGGGAGAATTTAGCCAAACTTGGGTTTCTTTTCATTGGAAAAAGAAAAGGAAAACAAGCCCCAACCAGAAATCCTTGTGGCTCCTTTAGTAATTCTTTAAGGTTAGGGTTGTATAATGTGTACGTACAAAGACTAGGCAGTCAAATTATTCCAGTGAAGTATTCGTTGTTAAACAACCAGGGAGATTGAAGCATTTTGTAATTATATTTGTCAGATTTTAGCATTTTTAATTAGATGTATCAGAATTTTAACCATAAAAAAAAATTGCAAATACCTCATTCTAGCGTCTTAAACGCACATGCACCGAATTTTCCCCTTAACCATACCTGCAACATAATTTCATATCTGAGTGGTTTAGGTCGTTTCCTCTTTGCCTTCCCCTGCTACTGTCCCTCAAACTTGCAGCCTGCAGCCTAACCGCGACGATATTCTGAAGGGTGTTTTCTGTCCTCCTTTTAATGCAGTTCAGCTACAGAGGTGGAGTTAAAACTCCACTGAACAGATTCATGGAATCCAAATAACCCTAGCTATGTGAACAAATACTCACCAATTATCTGTAATTAAAATCAGGAAGAGCAGGTTCTGCATCTAAGGATTTATTTATGTATGTTTATTTTTGTTAATGCATTTGAAATGTTCAAATAATTGCATTTATTCCAGGATGAAATAAAAAACTAAAAAAAAACTTCCAACACCAACTTAATGGTATTGATGCTTTTATGAAAACAAAGTCAACTGATCTTACCATGAATATAATAAATCAAATAGTTTCCTCGATCAGTTCACTTTATATCTTTTTAATGGAGCTCTACACAAAACAGGCGCTTTGCGGCTTGTGGTTCTTGCAGAACACGTCTTACATTTCTCTTTTAAAGCTGAATCTGGATCAAATATGATGCACAAGAGATCATTTTTCATACATTCATTAGACTCTCATTACATTTACAATATTATTAAACCACTAAAAATGGTTCCCGCCAATTTTTGAGGTTTTTCTTCTTTGATTGTGGGTACAAATGATGTGGTTCAAGGTTATGTAGTTCTACTAAAGTAGTGTTCATCGTTCCAGTTTTCATGGAAGATCAACGATAGGAAAATCCTTACACTGTCCTTTCTTACCTGGGTGATCTGCTCTATGTCTCGCAGAAAGATCTGTTGGTTGCGGGAGACTGAAGTCGTGCGGTGGTAGTCCACCAGCTCATTAAGGGAGTTAAACTTCACCACCCAAAGGAAATACTTCCCTGCCCCGTCACGAAGGACCTTGAAATGCTGGACATCATTTCCAAATCTAGAAAAAGATAGAGGAAAACCATGAACAATTACACCTAGTAATTGTTTAGATAAACTGCATGCTAGTGTAGTTTGATTTATTATAGTTGTTAGTTGCCAGAAAATGAGCAAGCACATGAAGAACTACAGATAACAGGAAATGTTAAATGGAAGAAAGATTGGTGAGAACATTTTGCAACATTTAACCCCCCTTCTGTTTAAGAGGAGATTTAACCCCGGTAGAAAAACAAATCGAAGCAGAGTTCTGAGGAAACTGACTCATCTCTGCCGCGTGCGGCGTCTTGACATTTGACGGGTGCTACTCACTTGACGGAGAGGGAGAAGTCTCCCGGCGCACTCTCGCTCTCTCTGATGAGAAAAGCCCCGTCATGCCTCTGCTTGTTTAGCATCTCCTCAGCTTTGGCGCGGGGAATCTTCCCGAAGAACCACCTGCAGTGGCAACACACAAGAAAAAAAACGGCGCAACCGTCAGCGAAAGTGGCGTCTGTGACATCAGCTTTACTGTCAAGTTCTGACTTCGTGCCAACACAAACACGTTTTGGCTTCTGGGTAATAGGGCTGAAACAATTCATCAACGTTGTCGACAAAAATCGATAATGGAAAAAGTCGACAATGAATTCCATTGCCGACTTTTGTCGGCAGACATGTTTTTCCAACAGAGTGAGGCATCTCGCTTAATTTCAATCTGCCGAGAGTCACGTGCACAATAGCGTCGAGCGGTTACCTACACAGAAACGGCGGCGTCCAACACATCAGCAACACGTACAAAAACTTCTAAAGTTTGGGAGCATTTTTGTGTGGATACGCCGAATAAAAAGATTACTTGCAAGTAGTGATGGGTAGATTGGGCGTCATGAAGCGTTAAGACCCAGCAAAACTGTATTGATACTGTGTCGATACTGTCACTGAATACTGACACCTGCTGGACATTAAAAATCCCTACAGGCAACGTAGATAGACTGATTTGATGAACCAGTGTAAACAACAATTAACTCATTGTATGTCATTGTATATTAGATATTGTATTATTTCATATCTTACGTTAAATTGAAAATATGTGATATTCTTAGATACAGTCAATAAATAATGTGAAAATTAACCATAAAGTGAAAATTTAAGTGAATATGTTTGACATAAGGATGCTTGTGGACTGAGGTTTTTCTTCACAAATTTTTATTCAAAAAAATACGTTTTTCCATCGTTTTAAAATTTTGTGTGTTACGTTTTTTTGACTAAGAGTCCATTTGAGCTGAATTTTGATTCAGATAGATCAAGTAGAAACTAAAAAGAACCGGATGAAAGAACGAAATGAAAAGAATTCCCTTATTTTCCGATGTAAGATCAAAATGGTCCCACACTGCGGAAAACCTTCGTTTGCCTTGAGGCTCCATAGTTGATGCTGTACCGAAAAGGATCAAGAATTATTTTTGGCAAATGGAGCCAGTTAACAGATTCGCTTCCTTGTAAACACAGTTTGGTGCTTGAGAGCCATTTCGAAACAGTTGCTGTATCGGTCACGTGACTTGCTGAAATCAATACGCGCACCGACACAGGTTTTTGTCTGAGCATGAAACACGCCCCGATGCATCGGTGTTACCCGACCCATCACTACTTGCAAGGTTTGCAAAGCAGACCTTGCGATAACCCGGTTCAAGAGTCCGTGCTTACAACTTGATTTTGTATCTACAAAGTCAGTGGTTAAAACCGTAAGATTTCAGACAGTTGAGAATTGTAAAGTTGTTTTGCAGTTCATCAGTGAACGTACCTCACAAAATGCACTTTGTTTTATTTACTGTTTTGCTAGTGTTTAGTTTACAGGTAAAAAATGTTTACTCGATTTTAATTAATTCTTTTTTTTATAAAACCCCTTTGCCTGTCTTTAAAAAATGGACAGAGATTTATTTATTTTTGGATTTACGTCCAAACTGACTGAGCAATTGGCCTAACTGGTTTCAGATAGGACATTTTTATTTACTTTTTGTCTAAAACAGCAGCAAAGTTGAATCAAAGATGCATATGTAATAGAAGTAACCCTCTTTCTTGTGTTTATTATCATTTGCCACGTAACTAAAGCAATTTCATGCTAAATTTAAGGAAAAATGAATATTTATCCGATTAGTCGACTAATCGTTTCAATCGGTGACTAGTCGACTATTAAAATAGTTTGTCGCACCCCTACTGGGTAACCTTATCAGGAAGAAGCTGAAGAAATTTAGGATGAGGGTAAACAAACAGCACACACGCTGCTGGGTTAACAGGTGAGAAGCGAGTAATCTGGTGTTTAAACAAAAAAACAAAAAAACCTACATAGCTTTAAAAGGAAAAAAATAATTAGCTGCTCTAACAGGAAACGTGACTCATGCTTCATCTTCGTTCCGTTTCAGATGGACAGCTTTGATTTCCGTTAGCGTTTATTGGGTAATTTCAGAGCTCGCATGTTTGGGTTTAGGTGCCACTGCTGCCAATAAAGATGAAAAGTCACTCTAAAAGTCAGTCATGCTCAGCTTGAGGGATTGCTGAACATTTTATTCAATGCTATCAAGCTGATGCTACACGTTCATTCAGGGATTCCTGTAGAAGTCAGTCACATGTCTTTCAACACGCCGACAACTAGACTAGTTATGTAGCGATTATGACAAAGCAAATTTTACGGCTTAAAAACTAAATGTGTTAAGTCTAGAATGAAGCAAGAGAACAAAATAATTTATTTGAAGCGGAGTTAACTTATGATGTTTAATTAAATTTAAAAGACCAAGCATTTTAAATCTTTATAACTAAACAAAAAGGAGCAGTAAAGTTATGTAAAAGCCGGGATCCTGGCAGACTCAAACATCATCGGGAATCGCTGACGAAACGGTCGACTCTTAATCCATTTTGCATCTCAGCTTGGCAGGACAGAGAGTCTGCACACAGAGTCCCTTTCCCTGTTAGATCAGCCTGATAGAGGAGCAATTAATGCGCTGGATGGGGTGGGGGTGGGGGGGGGGGGGTGTGGGGTTGGAACTACAATGAGCAACATGCACGTCTACTGTTATAGTTACGCGTGCCAAGTTTCCACGAGTCGCAAATCACAATTGTTGCCTAACAGATTCAAAGGTCAGGCAGACAGATATGAATGGTTGGGTGCTGAATCAAGCTACTGTACGCGGTGACACAGCAAAGCAGTGTAGGCACGTCTATAGGGACGCGTCGAAGGCTGGCACTTTTGTAGCTGATCGCCAGAATGTTGAAGTCTTGACCTTCAAAATAAAGGTAACCAGGAATATCATTATCCTGTCAAATTCCCAACTTTGTGGTCAGTTTTTAATAAAACATGTTTTTGATCTATGCAGTAACAACGTGAAGAAGTTGCTGAGAGGAAGCCAGAGATGTCCAGTTTTATTGGCACTGGTCAGAAGAAACCGGAGTAGTTTTGGTCACTTTGAAACACGGCGGTAGCAGCGTCATGCTGCGTGGGGATACAACGTGGTGGGAGCTACTCAGGAATAGGAAAGTTATAAGAAAGCATTTCCAGGATTTCTTGGATTAATTACAGGAGTACTGTAGTTCTTTTGCTCCCCTTAGTGTTTAATAAAGGTCACTAGTGCCAAAGAGAAAAAAAAAGTAATTGACTGATTGAATGGCCTAGTGAAAACTAAAACATAAATTTGACTGCCAAAGTCCATGTTTACTGGTTCTCACTATCCGACTGGACAAGACATGAGCCAATTCTCAATAATTTAATAAATAAAACAAAAAGAACGGAGCAAAACTCGTTTTCTAGACTGGCAAAGTTGGAAGTACATTAAAAGATCAGAACAATGAAGTTGTAAAATTATTTGTAAAAAAACAAAAAACAAAAAACCTCTTTCTCCTACCTAACAACTATTGAAAACTTATTACAGACAAATATTTGAAAGTTTGTGGTTCCAAGCAGGCACCTCGCAACACCGTTATTTAAACTTCCCAATGGTTATTAATTACCTCGGCTCTAATGGCTTAAAGCATTTTTATTGACATGTCGGTGAAAGTCCTAAAATGTTTCCTGTTTCAAAGCACCATCACAAAGGTTTGCCTCATTTTTCTTAATAAAAAGAGAAAACGGGCTGAATTTAGACAATGCCACCCACTACAGTTATCAATGCTGCATTAAAATTAAAAGTTCAATTAAAAGCTTGAGTTCAGACTCAAAAACCCAAATCTGCGATATAGCGAGGTAATAGTAGCTGTATTAGGTGTTTTTGACTGATTCTAACATCAGCTGAGGGTCATCATTTATTTTGTTGTTTAAGTGTTTAATTCTCCATGTCATTAATTATCTATTTAAAAACATCATTTTCTTTTTCGATATCGGAATCTGCCAATGTTGGCTTAGTGGACGATAAAAATGAATTATAAATGACATTGCATTTGTGATATTTAATATTTATATGCCGCTTTTAAATTTAAAAGTAATATTTTTAACTAAGGTTATCATACCATAAAATCCTTAAACCGGCCTGTGTTTATGTGCAATTTTATAAGTTACTTCCGCCAAAGAGGTTACAAGATTATTTCCACAGAACGCACCCTTCTCCAATTTTACTGCTGAATCATCCGACATTTTACTTAAATGAACCACGATTGCAGCTTAAATATTTTTAGGGCAAAACACAAAGACCGACCACCCTGCACCGTATAGGAGAGATAAATAAAACTAAAGGGACACGCCCAGTCGATTGAGAACCATCCATCTGAAGAGTTACTCCTGACTGCTGCACGGCAACGATGCAGCGAGGTCAATATTCAATTAAGTGCAAGAGGCTCTGAGCACATTATTAAACAGAGAGCTAATCTGGCACTGAATGTGGGTCCAGGGGGACAGGTTTCAAAGGATCCTGCCAAGATTAATCTGAAGAGGTTGCATACAAACTACACCTCACATGCAACTGGTTCTTACGGTCGAAAATAAACTGTTTTTATGCATATATGTTGTGTTTGTGATGCCGGACATATTGTTTATGTAGTTCAGAGCCCTTCGCTGTACGATGTACCCTGCGCAGAGTGCATTCAATTTAAACCAGTAGCAGCAAATAGAAGCAATTTACACGTGACACTAACAAGCTGTTTGGTACCCTCTGGTTTCAATTTTAAAATGAAGTCTTCTCAAGATCCCATAGGACAAGGCCAGCGTTTAAATCATGAGCTTAGGGAAGGATTTTTAGATGTACTGCGAGCACAAAGCAGCCAGACGTGCATTGATTAATGCAGCATATATCGTATGATGAAAACGTATGTATTTTTCTTAGGAGGACAGCAGTGGCTGGGAGGACGAACAGACCGGCACCTAAACGGTTTCTTACAGGGATTATGCCACTCAGGAGCAAAAGGAATGAGAATGGTAATGCAGTCAGTGAGAAATTTAGAAAAAACGATTTTTCTACTTGCTCTCTAGCATTCATTCATTTATTATACAAGCCAGATTCCGCGTTTATTTTTAAAAACCTGCAGTGTCGACTTCTGCAGCATCTCTGTTGGGAAGCTACCTCTACTGAACCCCGAGCACAATTAAAGCAAATCATCAACTTGCAAGACAAGTTCTGTTCACCCATCGGTAAGAACACACAGACGCGGTAGCTCACCGCTCCTCCGCCACACTGTGATAAAAAAAGCAAAAACCAACCAACAAAAAAAGAAAAAATCCTTTGCAGCCTATTGATATAGTCAACCGCTTCAAAGGAAAAAAGGTAACTTTAGTCACACGTTGGCTAAGCCAGTTTTTAATGTTACTTTTTTTTGAAGAAGTCAAAATGATATAAACAAAAAGAAAAACTTTTACAGTTTAAAGTATGTGGGACGGCTGCTTTAGGATTTGTTGTATTTATCCGTAGTTGGAAGGAGGTTCAAAGTCTGACTCTTTGTTAGCCACCAGGCTATAGGAATAAACTTAAAAAATGTGATTAAGAGTATCCTTTTACCATCACAGTAAAAATCATAAAATGTAATAAAGCCGACAGATAGAGACATTCATTTTAGGTAATATCACTAAGCTCTAAAGGATTATAGTTAAAACAAATTAGCACACTTTTAAACACGAATCACAGATCCTCATTACTTACGGATGGGCTTTCATCTCTATGTAATTCTTGGGAATGAATCCATCTTTTCCATTTAGTTCTGCCTTGTACCAGTTCTGATCGCACTCTTCATTCAACACCTGGAAGCAAAGAAAGGTGATGAACATGTCAGTCGTATTCGGTCCATTAAAGATACATACTTGAATAACACACAAAAAATGTAAAATGCTTTGAATCAGGAAAAGGAATGAAAGAGAAATTAGATTCAAAAGAGGAAAAAAATGTAAGTTTTATAAGGAACTTCAGATCATAGAAAAATTGTACATTTTAGGAGACCAACAAAATAAAGCAAAGAATCATTTGGCCTCCACTTGAAATGCTTCTTTATCTAACACAGACATGCAGCACACAATCAGCAAAAACTTTACAAAAACTAAACACAAAACTATGTAACACATGTGCTTAGAACCAATCAGTTAATAGTTTGACTCTTTGTGAAGTCGTTCGGCTCATCCCTTGTCAACATACCCCCCACCAGAGTTGGATGAAAGCAGCATGTGGGAATCCAAACATCCTTACGGATGACAAACTTAAAAGACCCTAAACGTACAAGTTTGCACTACAGCATCACCACTGTGGGTCTGCTGAAAGATTTTGATGAATTGCAGAACTTTCAATCTTTGGCATCCTATACAGAACACACACACACACAAAAAAAAAAGTTAATCTGAAAGATTGGAAATACATTTTCAGGTTAAAATGTTATAACCCCCTCCAATCCTTTTTTAAGAGCTAAACTTCAGTAAACGCATGCAAAAAAATCAGACAAATTAATACAATTGATGAAGGCTTTTAGGGTTGATTCAGATAATTAAGTAGGGAAGAAATTCTTTACGTTTTTTTTTGTTTTTTATACCAGATTTGGGAACTACAGCGCCCTAATTTGGTGCTTGTTTTATAAAGCAAAAATACTATGAGTGTTGTACAGGATACACTGTAATAAATAATGTTATTGCATTGTTTTAACGAAAGCAGATGTGTATAACAAGAACCATATTTCAACGTATTAACCCCCCCCCCCCCCATCTATTTCCTCATAAAGCATTTGTCATTTTCTATTGCGTCTTAAATTTATAATCTACAGTTTGCCAATCCCAGGACAGCTGTTTGATTGGTTCATCCGGCATTTGAGTGACTCTGGTCTTTATGCTCCTTTGACCTTTCAGACTGCCAGCTGTCCCTGGTCTTCCCCAGCTGCTAATCCTGCATAAGACCAGCATTACAGGATGAGGGTGTGGCCCTGGACCCGGATCAAAAAGCGGGTTAAAGTACATGTGCCCATATGTAAATGTGGCGGCGAATTAACAGGCATTCTGGGAAACTTGTATTGGAAGGTACAAGAGAATGTAGAGGTATAATACGTTGTTCAAGTCTGAGAAAAAACTGTTTTGTTTATATTTATATGTGGTAAACAGCAGCAAAAAATAAATACATGCAACTATTACATTATGGGTTTAATCGGCGAAGCGATCGAAATATTGTGAAATCCTTTTTAATAAACAGTTAAAAGCTGTATTAACTTACATAATGTAGAATAAAACCGATGAGTAAACCCACCATATGTATGAGCTACTAGGTGGAGCTAATAGAGTGCAAGACTACTCAAAAGGTAGCCGAGGTCAGCGTTAGCAATGGGTTTAAGCATTGAGATGAAATGAAAATGAAAGAAATCAATTTAAAACAAGCCTTTTGTTTTACTAACAAAGATGTTGGGTTTTCGTTCAGATTGCTACAGAGAGCTAAACCACAACAGCTGCAGGTCATTCGGCCGTTTCTTAGATAAAAATCCTTAAGTCATTTTGTTAGTTTGTGATCCAGACCATGCTAACTGCTAGCCAGATAATACTTCGTCTTAAATGATAACCTAACCTCTGCTTCTAGTTACGAAAGATTTAAGTAACTGGAAAGCAAAATCACAGAAGGCTAAAATCACAAAATGCTAAAATTATCCGACACAATGTAAGAATGCATTAGCCGATACCGGATTTATATCTAAACCCCAGTTTGTTAGAATAATGTAGTTTCCAAGGTCCACATTCACCAGATAAACAGTTAAAAACAGCCCTGCAAGAGTACAGTAATCTTGAGGCTCGTTCGGTACCCAGAGCACACAGTCATGTGATGCTCCGAGTGACTGACTTGGTTTAGCTGTGAATGCCGAACTGAAACTAATCCACAGAACCTGGCTCATCATAAAAGTCTGGGATATCTGGTGCATCTGAGAGAGAGAGAATAAGTTACGCAATATAGAGTTTTGTAGAGCATTTTTGTTAAAGTGCCAGGGTAATACTGGTGTTTTTCCTTTATGTTTTGATGAGACTTGTGTGTGAACAAGTGAAATAAATATGTTTGTAGGCTTGTAAAACTTGAGAATTGTATTTCATCTGCATTCTCTAAGAACGCCATCGTCCCTCCACGGTTCATGTTTGAACTTTATGCAGAGCTGTCTGTATGTGATCACAACATGCAGGGGGGAGGTCACATGATCCAGACAGAAGGCACTGTAAATAAGAGTTAAATGCACTTTATTTGGAAGGGAAAAATCCAGTTTTGCAAGCTGTGCACAAAATAGGCTGCAATTGTTTAAGGCAGAGTATGCAAAAAAAAAAAAAAAAAAAAAAAAAAAAAAAAAGTAGGGCGGGAATCAGAGTCAGTCGGACACTAATAATTTAAAATCTATTTAAACCACCCACCATTGAGAGATTTTGTGAACTGGAGAAAGGGGAAAAAAAACTTTTAAAACCCGCAATAATAGCAGCTCAGCAGGGAAAACAAAAATGACCACAATTTTGAAGCCATGGAGAAAGCCACGGTTTTTGTCCGAGTAAAGCTTGGGGTTCCAAACCAAAACACATCAATAAAGAATATGCATTCACTCACTTTGATTTTTACTGTTTTTTTTATGTTGTTGAAGCACAATAGTAGTAAGAGTTTCACTTTGACAGGCTAAGGTCTAGGCAAGGGATTATCTCCCCCACAGCTGCCACTGTCTACGCCCCCCCCCCCCTCCCTCATAAGCAAGCAATCTAAAAATAATAAAGCACTTTAGCCGCAAAGCCATGTGTGCCAACCATGAATACGTGGCACATCAGACTTAAGCATAGAACTTAGAAATAAGGAAGTCCCGCTAAATGTTGACTAAAATAATCTGGTAAATAGCCTGAGGGTACACCAGCTTGATGCTTTTCAGTGTTTAGGTAGGAGAGATGTTTGCATGATTTCCACTATTTATTGCAAGGTCAGCGGCTTTTATATGGTTGACGCATCAGCACAATATATGTGTGTTAAGCCTCGGCTTAGCAGAGTTGGGACAGTTGCTTTTGTTTAGACTTTGTGCAGAATGTGAGCAAACAGTAAGAGACAATTACACTACATCTATATTTGTCTTCCTGGCAACTGTCCTGCAACAGTTTCAAAAAACAGGCTGACCAGAAGAACACGAGATTAACAAGAAAATAGACCCACTGACTAAACTAAGTAATAAAAAACAAAAAAGTGCAGATACATAGAAATCAGATTCAATAAACCCCACATCTGTGAAACCTGCGTAGGACTGCTTTTAAGCAGGAGCAGGGATTACCTCGAGTATGAATTAATCTGACTTTACAGCAGGTCAGCTTCACCAGAACCTTCAGGTCGCAAGCCCATTATGTCCCAACGCGGCATTTCCGTACGTGCCAAAGCTTCTTCTGCCGTTTGCTTCTTCATTTACTCAGAAGACATCACCGTAGAAAGTCAAACATCAAAGTCAGACAATGTGATATTACAAATGCTTGCAATAAGAGCAAATATTGTGGAAGGAATTTTGTGTTATGAACAGACTAAGGAAACCTTTTTCCTGCCCTCTACTTTGCCACAACACTTCGAACCCCCTATGTTGCGGTCTCTCAATCAATGTTATCTAACTGTTGTGGGACTACTAGCCCTGTCGCAATAAACGATAAATCCAATTAATGGTACGATAATTAAAATGAGTTCGATCATTTTCACTTATCGTCTTTATCGTTTTTACCAGCCTTTTCCTATTTCAACACTGGATGACAAAGAGACTTAACCCCGCTGCTCTCCACTCGCCCTTCCCTTTCTCATTTTCTCAGCATGGGGAAGAATCAACAAATTAATCAGGGCGGTGCGCTATTTTGTACTTCTCCAGCATTTTAGCTAAATTAGCATGCTTAAGAAACACTAGCTGATATCGGGACAAACCTCAAAATAGAACTGTTTAGAAAGTTGAATGTAACTACACCAGTGTGGGAGCATTTTGGAGGCGAACCGCTGGACCTTTGCAAGCCGGTGTTCCGTCGAGTCGCGTTTCCCCGTCAGATACCGTTTCCCATGTGTCTTTTTGCTGCGCCGCTTCGCTTCTCTCCGCAAGCTATGGCATAAGTTTTGTGCCACCAGGTTTGCTGACACAGAGCTATCTGAAGGAGCAATAATTGTAAACTTTTGCTTATGAATCTCAGGTGTGCGCGCTCAAAGGTGCTCGGACAGGCGCTCAACTCTTGACAAAATTCTCGCTCAGCTCACTCTCCTCGCGCTCGGCTCTGTGTCTGCGCTCGGAACTCTACATTAAATGTAAATGAGCCGCCCTCCCAGCCAATCAAAGACTGGCCTTTTTCATCCAATTAAATAATTCCTTCCAAATACACAAAGTTGATTCATACTCTCAGACTCACTAACATTTCAGCAGAGTTGCAAGCGTAGACACAGAGCCGAGCGCGAGCAGTTTGTCAGAGTTGAGCGCCTCTCCGAGCACCTATGAGCGAGCGCACGCACCTGAGATTCATACGCACACACTCACAATTATTGCTCCTTCAGATAGCTTGGTGCCCGCAAACCTGGTGGCACAAAAATCACGCAATACACACGCAGTAAAACGGTAGCAACGAAGAGCGGCAATACAACCAACTTGTACATGCACCAAAAGAGCAACCATCCAATTCAGTTTTCTCAGCTGGGCAAAAATGGTAGGCCGTCAACATCTTCAAGTTCCCGACAGTCCACTATCAGTGAAGCAATTAATCGACAGGAAACATACAAAAAGAACGGCGCAAAGTGGTGAGCGCTCACAGACAGTGTAGTTTGCTTAATTGCAACAGAAATGTTACCCTTTAATATTATTGAAAAGCCGTCATTTCAAAAAATGTTGCAAACATTTGACAGACAGTAAGAAATCCCAGAGAAAACACACATATCACAAACAGCGATTGGCATACATCAGTTTTTTGGTTCCATTTTGTTTTAATGTTTAGTTTTGATTCAAGTGCATTGTTTGTTAACAGACGCAAACTATGTTTTTGGTGGTTTTGTTCATTTTACTTAATTTATCATTTTCAGATTTAAGTGTTCAAATGAAAATAAAGTTTATTGATCTTTCACAGGGCATAGTTGCAATATAATGTCATTATCTCAACTTAAAATGGTCTCCAACAATATGGTAGTTTATCGCAATAATTTCGGAGACAATTAATCGTTCAGCAAAATTTGTTATCGTGAAAGGCCTAGGGACTACCGGCTAGTGAGGCGGCGTATGATTGGCCGATGTGTGTAGCAGCACTGTTCTGTTTAAATACACAGCACCAAACCACCTGTTCCAGCCAGACACATTTATTAAAACAGTGGCCTCGCTAAAGCTTATATAACGAGCAGCTTCATTTTATACAGATCCTAACAACAACAAAAAATAACCCAAAACAAAACAATTGCCAGTTCCAATTGTTATCAGAGATTAACACACATTGTTTATAATCTACCCAACAGATAGCATTCAGTCTTATAATTTCCAATAGGCTTTTGAAGGTACGCCAGTGTACACTGCATGCTAAAATAAAATAAAACAAAAGACATCTGAAAACAGAGTAAACACACCAACATGATCCTTTATCTTTCTTACATAAAAAATGATGAAGTAACAGCGTACAACGTCTCACCTTCCTGTATTTATGAGAAATCCAATAACCGTTTATGATTTATGCTTTTATGCAAAACAGCCAGAAAACAAACCACCACACACGCACATCTCAATTACAGACGCTGGTCAAACGCCGGCCATGACGAGAGAGATTCATTGTTTAAACTTTAGCTGATTTCAACACCATAATTAATATGAAGATGACATCTGAACGTTGCATCTAAAGGAAGAGCAAGTGGGGACATAAATTAAATCCTAAAAGCTTTGGTTCCACGAGGAGGAACGGACTGCATGTCATTCAAAACATCAGCAGTACTTCAGTGTCGACTATAATTGAGTAATTAAGGATTAGCATCATTATATATCTAAAAATAAAATACAACTAAATCTTTGTACACTTGTTATCACTTATTTTTCTATCATTAAAACCACAGACTTTAGGACCATGACTACTTTATCCTTAGACTGTTTTGTAATAAAATACCATCTTTAACCCTGGAAATAAACTAATGATTAAATGGGACAATTGCCACAATAAACCGTGGAAGTGTAGCTTCAAAAAGAGCAAGCTGCACCTCTAAACTTAAAATCCAGAGACAGAAATTCAAACTAAATGGTAGGCAGCTCTTATGAAACATTTTACCCAAAGCAATTTAAATACAGTCATCAGTCTTGAGGTTACAAGTTATACACACACGGCCACTTTTAGAAGTGAGAATAAAAAAATGCAGCCATTCGTCAGACCTTAAATTAATGTCAAGTGTGTAGAGGATTGAGCAACCTCTAGGTTTAGAGCGTATTGAGACCAATCTTGTCGCCTTTTGATGCAAAGTGCAGCTGTGCCAACAGCTGCTGCAGCAAACAAGCCCTGAATAAAAGCATCTAATCTGAAATCTGTATAATCCGGACCATTCAACTTTCATTTATATCAAAATATAGGCCACTTTAGCCAGATTAGCAAGTTGAACTGTAAAACAATAGTTTTGAAAAGGGGTCGTCTTCATGAAATCAGTCTGAAGGCAAATGCGGACAGGATGATTTCATTTTTGAATACAGTCTTTATGGGACATCTGCAGGGAGGGATATGGAGATGAGAAGTGAGACCTAATTACAGTTCTCTGGCTTGATACTCAAGGGATAAATAGAGGGGGAGAAAACACTGTTGAGGAAAAGAGATATCACAACATGGAAATCAGCACAAGTAGCAACAACACAGAGCAGCAAATACAAACAACACGACAGAAAAAGCAAACAAACACTTTACATGATCAGCTCAGGGAAATTTCCCGAAGTGAAAGTGTTCACGCTGAAGATTGCAACATCTTCTCTTTTTGGTAAGTGACGTGACTTTTTAATGATACGCCCCGCCCATCGGCTTGCTGAAATGGAATGCTGTCTTCTTATGTACGTCCTGGGTCATTTAGCAAACATCAAACCAGCGTTTCACCCCCCACATAATCGGTCCTGTCCTTTAAAGGCTTGACAGTGTGTTGGAGTGATCTATTCTGGTTTTTGATTACCACCAGTTCACTGCGTATGTCAACAGGGTTCCTGTTTCAACATGCCCTTTGTTATTTTCTGTTTTTCCACCAAGTGATGGGTCAGCAACCAGCTTCTGCAGAAGCTGACAGGATGCGGAGGGAACCTTCCAGGTTATCCGAAGCGCTGCGTTTTAGTGCGCTTGTTTGGGCTTACAGACAATAACTAAAACTAATTGGGACACAAAAAAAAAAACTTTTTTTTTTTTTTTTTTTT
>JAVLVB010000259.1:16996-43653 GCA_032876305.1 Orestias chungarensis
GAAGAGCTTCTTTCTGAAGGTGATAGCAGGCAGTCATAAAGTCCAACTAAGCAGAAACTCAACCGCAGACTTTGGTATTAATCCATCTGAACGGTTGTAGTTCCGTTTATCTGAGATTGGTTCTGCTAACTTCTGAGTCCAGCTTCCACAGACCGAGTCTTTTTGGCCCTGCTGGCCGGTTCGTGATCGACCCACAGCTAAAAGCTAATGTCAGCTGGTTAATGAGGCCAAAACAAGAGGAAACAGGCGTTTTAACAGCAGAGTTCTTCATTACACCTCGGATTGAGTTAATTTAAGAATTAAAACGTGTTCTTATAAAAAATAATAATAATTTGGGACTGAAAGAAGAGATTTGGCAGCAACGTTTTAAGTGTTTCAGGCTGGAAAAGTCTAAATAAATGGTTGTTCTCAAACAAAGGTGTGGACATAATTACTCATACCTGCTCCATATGGATGAGAATAACAGCGAACGGCTTATAGTTTTAAAACACACCTATGTTTGCTCCACAGTTGCATTTATTACTGGACAAGCATTAACCAAATGCAGATTTGAAATGTGTAAATATGATCATTAAAGTTAAGTGGAAGGAAGTCTGCAGCTCTGTTTACATTTACACACACAGCATATTTAAATGTAGAGATGCATAAATCGTATTAAATTAGAAATATCAGAACAAATGAGAAACAATCATCTGTATATAGGACAGAAGCAGCTGGGGAGTTTAAGGTCATTTATAACCATTTTCATACATTTGTGATGCAAATTTTGAGCAGACTTTTCAAATTTTGCCAAAACAAAAGAAAAAAGCAGAAGTTAGGCATGTTTCATGTTCACCAGGCTAAACAAAGTGTGATTTCATCAGAGGTCTGAGTTTCCTGTGTGTCCCGTTACTTCTGATACGTTGATGATATTGTGAGGTGTTAGAAAAGTGCCATTACTCAGAGAACGATAGAAACTGATCTGTTATTAATTAAATGGGTGACATTTTAAACTTATTTTAAAAACGTTGAACAAATAATGAATGAATGTTCCAATAAATGAAAAATTGAGCTGACCAAACGCAGTAACTGAGCGCTTGTGTTGTTATTGGACATTTTAGATGTAGGCCGATATAGTAAGATAATTTTTGTTTATTTAGGCAGATATCAGATATCAATGTCAGACTGGGACACCCCTAGCTTTAATTAACATAATGTAGAAGAAAAAGTTTGATAACATATTTGCTAGAAATGTTTAAATCTCCTTTTCAGCTTTCCATCTTGTTTAAAATTATGTTTTACAGCCTCTGTGTTTATTTGGACTTTGATTTCAGACAAACTCTGAGTGACATTTAGAGACAAATAAAAAAAGTTTGTAGAAAATGTATGAAAAGAACGTGAAGTAATAATAAAAAACAAAGATTAAAATCAGCCATAAATCAGGTTATTTAAATTCACTAATGCTCA
This sequence comes from Orestias chungarensis, assembly GCA_032876305.1. Classification (NCBI taxonomy): domain Eukaryota; kingdom Metazoa; phylum Chordata; class Actinopteri; order Cyprinodontiformes; family Cyprinodontidae; genus Orestias; species Orestias chungarensis. The sequence goes on from JAVLVB010000259.1 coordinate 18,443, forward strand.
AATGCAGGCGGCAGTAAGAGGGGGCAAATTTTAAACAATTGAGTTTTTACCCTTTAGATGATAAATCAACAGAGATTAAATCTATTGATAAATCTTGAAACCCAAATCTATTGTTTGGTCTGATTTAGGGTTCTGTTTCTTTTCCTGCAGGGATGACCTGACGACAGAAACCTCCGCCGACTTCGACCTCGTCCTGCACCATCCCGGTTCTGTTGGATAAACCGGCGTCTCCGTGGCCCTAACCTCAGCGTCGGCCCGCCTGTCCTCCCAGAACCCGACCAGCCGCCCAGAAAAGGCCCGGCGGACCCGCCGCGCTCTGACCGACGCCCGCCATGTATTGCCTGCAGTGGCTGCTCCCCGTGCTGCTCATCCCCAAGCCGCTGAACCCGGCGCTCTGGTTCAACCACTCCATGTTCATGGGCTTCTACCTCCTCAGCTTCCTGCTGGAGAGGAAGCCCTGCACCATCTGTGCCTTGGTGTTCCTGGCCGCTCTCTTCCTCATCTGCTACAGCTGCTGGGGCAACTGCTTCCTCTACCACTGCCCGGACGCCACGCTGCCGGACGCCGCCCACGACCCGGCCATCGTTGGGACCTAAGAGCGGGGTTGGTGACGGGGGTTACCTTACAGCGATACTGCCACGCTGTGAGGAGCGACGCCATGAGCAGACACGCTACCAAACTCAAATCAAAGGCAAACTGCCGCGTTTCAGTTCTACGTAGAAATTCAGTTTGACTGTTTTTACAAGGAAACTTTCCAAGCTGACGGCGGACAATCTCTCCGTCTCTCTCCATCTCCCTCTCTCTCTCCCTCTCTCTCTCTCTCTCTCTCTCTCCCCCCCCCACCCCGTCAGAGATGCTGAGCCTTTTCCCGTGTCCGTGTTTCATTTCTCTGCCCCGTTTTTTTTTTTTTCTTGTTTAACGATGAGTTTCTTCACGCATGGTTTGCTGGGTTTCCAATTCTCAGATTTTTTTTTTGTCTGTTTTATTTTGAATTACTTCAAACAAAATGCTGAAACTTTCCAAAGGTACAGAAACCTGGTTGAATGAAACGCTGTGAGGTTGTTTTGTTTTTTCCGCTCATGCTGGCGCGTAATACCGTCGACCCACAGTCGGCGTTTTTATCCACGGTAAGCAATACAGGAAGCCGGCTTCAGATTCTCTTCAGCAGGATGTCTAAAGATCGTGAGTTTCTCTCGTTTCGTCGCTCCAGGGGTTAAAGTTGAGCTGCTGGACTTGTTTGTTCTGCGTTGCTGCTGTGAAGACGATGCGTTCACTGCAACAGAATTACTTTGGTTTTAATTTAAATAATAAAAGTCTTTCATCTGTGTTTGAATCTGGTTTGTTTGTCTTAAAAGCAGATTAACTACATATGTACAAACGTGTATCTACTATTTCCCTTTGCTTTAAATCAGACTAAATTCACACGGGAGGCAAAATTGGACCAATATTTTAATCAGCTTTTTTAAAACAAAGTGATCTTTTCACCCCCAACAACAAAAGTTGTCAATTTTTGCTACTAAATCATGGTCAGCGTCTCTTATATTCATAATTTTTCTGTGGACATAAATGTCTGAAGCAAGCAGTGCCGAGTTTCGCCTTCTTTCCCAGCTTCAGTCTTATGATCTATGTGAACGAGGCTTAACTATTTCCTTTTTCTGGTTGGCAACATGTGACCTCTAAATCTGATGCTAACATAGTCACAATAATCCAGATTTAAAGCATCTGAGAAACTGCAGGTTAATTCCTTTGTTAGTAGGATTCGCACCTTTGGATGAATTTAAAGGCAACAAAGTTCAGATATTCACAAATCTGGTTCTTCCTTGACTGCAACTTGAATTTCTGTGCAAACAATCTTTTACAAGTTAAACGGCGCCTTGATGCGAATGTGAGGCGACGTCAGAAGGCCTAAAGAGACGGATTATAAAACTAAATTACCATTGAAAATAAGATTGTCTTGAACTAATTCAATAAATATTTAATATGATAGGACGTAATAGTTTAAATATTCTTTTAGACTTAATTATATTAAACCTTAGCATAGCATTTTAAACATTGGTCAGTTAATTTAGTCAATCTTTAAACTATTAAGTGGTTTTTGAAAGGTGAATAGTTTGGTATAAAATCAGAACTAAAAAAGTATCAACTACATTTTTCACGGCTAAACAGTTTTTGTGTTGGAAATAATTGAGCAACAGCAGCTTTGGACCTTCAATCTCCATTTATTCAGTCCTTATGGGCTTAATATGCACAAAATATTAATCTTAACTCAATATGTCTCTTAATCACAAACTAAAAACATGTTATAATAACATAAAAAACAAAAAGTACCTACAGAAAACGTCCCGTCAGGTTAAATGGATTTTCCGAAACAGTCTTAAGACATGTTCAAAATAAGTTCAAATTGTACAGGAAACGCTTTAGATCTTTTTGTTTTTGCTTGTTTGTTTCCTGTCAGCTTTCCTATAAAATTGTGATCTCAGTCTCTTGGTTCCTGTAAGCTTCTTCCTGCATCTCCACCAACATCTGCTCCATTCTCTGGAACGCCTCATATCCCTTCTTACCTAAAACATCAACAAGAACAGAGACGCATCACAACATGGTAACATACAAACAACAACAAGCACCCAGGTGAAGATCAGACCAAAGGACAAGATGGTTTCCTTGGCAGCGCTGCGCAGGTCTTCATCCGTGGATCTCCACAGATCCGTGATGTGATCCACGCTCTCGGTCGCCTGACAAACACAAACGCGGTCAGTCGGTGGATAAGACCCAGATCTGGTGGTCTGCCTGTCCCGCTCACCCTGAGGCCCTTCAGAGCCAGGCAGGATCCCTGCTGGGTCCGAACGTCGCAGCTTTTCAGACTCTCCGTGTAGAAAACCAGAGCCTGGAGCCAACAGAGCATAAACCAGGATGATGGGACTGAACTGGGAAACAACGGGATGTTTACCTGAAGCTGATGGAAGGCTCGGTTTTTAAGATTCAGGAACAAAGCTGACATTTCCAAAAATAAATGTTGGCAAGACCAAAACAAACACCAGGGGTGTCCCCATCTATTGTTAACTCTTCTTCTCACAGTAATTCAATTCAATCTTGCATTTTCTAACATTTTACATCACAAAAGCAGCAAAAATCTAAAAAAAATCAGTAAGACTGAAATTAAACGATTAAGAACATTTATCGGGACCCTCCTAATATATACACAGTAATTTAAACATGATACAAATTAAATAAAAACACATATAGATATAGATAAATATATAAAATGGTCTAAAACTATACTAAAACTTTTAATATGTAAGTAAATAAACTTTTTAAGTACAATGACTAATTTTAAAGAAAACAAAATTTGGTTTTGATTTTTTTTTAAGAATTAATTTCGAGGTCAAAATTTTGATCAAACAACTGAAACTTTCTCAAATGTTGTTTCAATAAATACGTTTAAAAGAAAAAAATTTTAAAAATTTAAATATTCAATCATAATATAATAAAACTTCTTTTTGAGAACTTGAAAAACAGGATTCAGATTTTTTTGGGTGGAAATAAAAAAATAGCACAAAATGAAACTAGTGTCTTAATAAAATCTGTTGAAACATTCTAACATTTTTCTGAACATATTTAAATAAGCCTTCATAAGAACAAATTTGCACCAACGCTTTAACAGATCTAACAGTTTGGGCCACCTTGCTTCTGAAGGCCTTGCAGCCAGCTGCCCGGCAGACGCAGCTGCTCGCAGCTTTGCAGATTTTGTGGTTGGAGTCGACCAGCAGGGCGGCGAGAGTCTGCAGAGTGCACTGCAGGGGGAGGAGCTCTGATATGCCCCGCCCCCTCAGTTTGTTTAAACACCTCCTCCGTTTGGGGCTGGTCAGCGCAGACAGGATGTACTCTAAAACGGAAACCACGAATAAAACAAGGATGAGGGTAAAAATCAAACAAGTTCAAACTCTTCCAATCTGGCCAAACTGGTGTTAGTGTTTCTGTGTCTGTGCAGCAGAAAACGTTCGTTTGTGGCGGTATCAGCGATTTTTGATTTGCACAGCGACAGACTAAAGTGGGACGTTTTTTTGTTTCACCTTCCCTGGACAGGCGGCTGATGCTCTCTCCCAGATCCTGGAAGTTCCACCGCTTCAGATAAACGGAGAGCTGGAAGAGGGTGACCCTGTCTGGGCTGCAGACAGGTCGGCAGCAGGGCAGCAGCCGGCAGGCCGCCTGCAGCTGCTGCAACACTCTGGAGAACACTGGCGAGCCAAGAAACCCATAAAAACATCAACGGGAAGGCCTCAAAGAACACGGATCTGACTTTGTTTCTGTAACAGGACGGCTCTGGGTACCTTTCTCTGACTGTCCCGGCAGCTTGGCTTTCACCTTGTGAGTGAAACGCTTCCTCAGCGTCCTGGAGAAGACGTCGACGCTGCAGCAGAACGGAGAGCTGCTGTGTTTCACGCAGTCGTCCCAGAGCAGCAGCAGACTCCTGGTCCTCTGGGCTTTGGGGAGGACTGCGGGTGAAAGCGAGGAGCGTTAATCAGACGCTGTGATGGTTTCGTGCTCCGTCATCGTCCCTGTCGGCGTCCGCTGACCGTCTGTCGGTGTGACGTCGCTCTTCTCCAGCAGCAGAGAGCCGACTCTGTCCAGAACCTTGGTCTGGTTGGACATCTCCTCCAGGAGCTCGCTCCGAGAGGGACCGAAGTCGCTCGCTTTCAGCGTCTAACAGAAACAAGGAGGTGTTGGCTGAGCTGAAGCATTAGCTTCCTCTTAACTGCACGTTAGTCTAGAGCCACAATCATAAATTTTCACAATTAGAGCTTTAGGGTTATCACGGCTCGGCATGTTGACATTTTGTTTGATTTTTAGTATTTTATGAAGCTGCTTGTAAAAACTTAATTCAGTTCATTAGTTCATCATTTCTATCCATTAATACACACATTCCGGTGAATCCACTTATTAATTGATGCACTGAGACGCTTCATTTTTAAGATGAGCTTAATCTAAGAGAAGCCAGCGGATTGCAGCTTTAACTCTTCCTGGCTCAGCGGAGACCTTCAACCCGATGACCGCTGCTGTCCCGTACCTGCAGCAGGATGCAGCAGATGTCCAGGTGCGTCTCCAGAGCCTGGTCCAGACTCCAGCTCCCAGAAGTCAGCGGGGCAACACCCAGCTCCTGCTCCGGCGCCGCCCGGCTTTGTTTCGACAGCAGGCCGAGACTCTGCTGGAAAGAACTGATGCTGGAGGAGGAAGGAGAGACACAAGTTTGAGGACCAGGCGTCGGTGATTAGATGCCGTCTGTCTCTCTGAACCGACCCGCTGTCCTTCAGCCTCACGCTGCCCAAACAGGAAGTGTCATCATCTGCGGTGAAGTCGTTTGACAGGAAGTCAAAGCTGCCCAGGACTTCCTCCACAGCCAGGGACTCCTCTGATGACGAGCATCTGAGCAGAGAGAGGTCGTTCTGGAGGAAATGAAAATAATAAAAATCGGCCTGGTTTTGGGTCAGCTGGTTCGGTTTCTTAGCACAAACTCAAACGGTACCTTCAGGATGGTTCCCAGGTGCTGAATCTGGTGCTCCAAAGCTCTCAGCTCCTTAGCAGTGCTGGTTTCAGCGTGGAAGGACTTCTCCAGCTCGGCCATCAGAGCTCCCAGCCTGATGGCCAGCGCCTGACGCTGGGCGCCGCTCAGCCCGGGTCTCTCTGAGGCCGGCGCTGCCGATGGAGGCTGAGACGACGGCTCGACCGGAAGGCTGTCAGAGGCGGCCGGGGCGATGCGAGATTCCTAAAACACCAGAGAGAAATCAGGCCCAAAGTGCCACAAGGAGCATAAAACGATGGAAACCAGAGATAAAGCAACACGGACCGGTCCCCTGATCTGCTGCAGAGCTGCACTTTGGGCCCCGGGGTCGGCTTCTCCCGATGGGTGTTTTTTCAGGATGTCTGGAGTGCTGGACCTGCGGAAGAAATCAACGACGTCAGCTTCACACAGCGACTCTGGCTCTCTCTAAACTCTCCCAGCTTCACACATCAGGTCACAAGTGGGATTTCAGCATCAGTGTGGGGACTAGCGTCATCACAGACATCATTATGTTACATTTAAAACTGCGCAACACGGCTAAATACTCATTTAATAAACGAAGAAAAGTGTCGCTTATAAATCAGTTTTAAAAAATGCAAAGAAAGAATGAGCTAAAAAAAACATCCAATCAACAAACACCGTCTCACGCTCACACCTCAGGACGTTTTAGAGAACCCAATCAGTCTAACAGTCATGTTTATGGACTACGGGAGGAAGCCAGGGTACCCGGAGAGAAGCCACGCATGCACAGGTAGAGCATGCAAACACCTTGCAGAAAAACCAAAGGGGGAATTGAACCCAGAACCGTCTTGCTGTCCTCATTTTCTGGTTCATATTCTCCATCATTCTCATTCTCTCTCGTTGCTGGGTGGTAACTGCATAAATCCTCCTCCCTAGCATCTACAGGAAGTAACAGTTTGGTTTCTTTATGTAACAAACTATAAATCATTTCTGGATTCATTCTGTAAATGGAAGTAAAGAGAATCAAATGTAGTCTAGCGCAACATAACAAATGTGTTATTATAGCAGCCTCAAGAAAATCGCTGCATGCTACATTACAAAGGTAATCTTAACGGTACAGAGTTCCCATATGGAAACATGCACATTTTAACAGTTTAACAATATTAAATGATCAATAAAACATAGAAGAGTGAAGAGAACATCTTTTCCTGGTCAGAGTTCAGAGGGGTCAAATTATGAGCCTCCTAACCGTGACGACGTCTGCAGGAAAGGGCATGAAAATGCCCCCCAGAGAGTCATGTGACGAATTTAAACACTGCTATTGGTTCCCTAAGGAGTCCATGGCTCTTTCAGTGCATTACATCTTAAAATTGGAGCTACTGTGTGTGTGTGGAAGGGATTTAATGGGTTGGTTACCAAACTCCAACATGGTACCTTGAAGGGTTAAAATAAATATGAATTCAGATTCAGGATTAGGCAAATATATCGTGATAGTTGTTTTACAACTGTTTTATAAAATCATTTAAAAATGTAACATTTCAGGAAAATAAAAGCTGGATGTTCAAAAGTTGATAGTTCAAAAGCACATTTCAGAGTTTCGGTTTATGCACTAAAAATGTGAAACAACGGCCTGAAATCTGATCCATTTTAAATCCAGGCTGAACATATTCATGTTGCAGCTCAGATCATATTTGACCTTGTTTTTATTTTTAAACTAGTCATTAATCCTAAATCCTGCTTCTAAACTGGCATATTTAATGTTAATTTTACTTTTTTATGCTTTTTCCCCTCTGTTCTAATTGTTTTGCTTTTAAATTGTAACTTTTTAATCTGTATGTGGAGCATTTTAATTGCTCATGTACATAAAATGTGATTAAAAATGAATTTTCCTTGCCTGTTTTCATCAGTAAGTGTTTAAAACCAATTAAATTTATGAAGACTAATTTCATTTCATCATTAGTTGTAATGTGGGTTTGTAAAAGCAGTAAAGCTTAATATAAAGGCTGATGATTAGAGAAATGATGGGTAAATAAGTTTATAGTTCCATCTACCTTGATTTCAAACAAATTGCTATAAAAATATGTATTTTGTCTGATTAACTTGGCAGGTTAGCTGTACTCAGCAAGGCGGCTCACTTTAGAGAACTGTCTAGTTTAGCTTGTTTCCAGTGCAGGTTGGTGTCCAGCAGGGCGGCGACTCATCTTCCATCCCGTCTGGCTGGGAAACCAGATGCAGTTTGCAGATGATGATGTTCTCAGAGCATCTAAAGTCAACCTTCAGACATACCGAGAGCTTTGCAGTCCCGTGTGAACCCGCCAGTTTCTGGAGTGATTCTTTAAGTTTTATGACCATTTTAAAAACTCACTGGAAAGATTCTACATCTCATCTGGAGCGGGAACACACAAAGATCCTTGAGGATGGGCCAGAAGGCGTCAAAGTAGCAGATTTAGGGCTCCCTTTTCCTGAGAGAAGCGTCTTTACGGACATGGGAACTATACATTTTAAAAGACTGATGGGAAAGAAAAGCTCCTAACCTTGGTAGCGCCAGAAGAGATGCAGCTTTAGTCGTTTCTCCTGATGACGTCGCCGACACGCCTCCCTCCTGCTCCTCTTCCTCTCCAAAGGGCAGCCGAGTCTGGCTTCCTCCCGGGCTGGCGGAGGGGTAACTGTGAGCTCGAGTGAGGCTGAAACAGATTTCAGACCAAACGTTTGTTTAAAATAAACTTCTCATGTCATGGAAACAACTTCCTCTTTAGGCCCGTTCAGCAGTGTGAGGCTGCAGGGATAGAAACTTCTGTTTAATTCAAACAAGTTGATCCTTCTTTAAGAACATGATCACATCAAGTCTGATGCCTACCTGGGGCCGTAGGGACTCTGAGGCCCTGATTCGACGGAGGTGTGCGATGGGTCAGACAGGTAGCCCAGCAGAGACACGCCTCCTCTGTTAGAACGGCTTTTAGCCCCCAGAGTCGGGAGGGAACCCTCCTGATCCTGCAGCTCCTGCACCATCGACTGAACCAGGGAGAACAAGCTCACACAAAGCTCATATTCAGACAAGTCAGCTGAGCAGATTTAAATGTTTGAGGCCTCTTTGGCGTCTGCAAAGGTCAATTAAAAGCAGGATGCGCTATCGCTTGCTTGTAAATGTGCTTTACAATTATTTGTAAAGCACATTTTAGTTCAAAGTGCTTCCCATGATAACCAAACATGATGCAGCAGAATTACATTTTTAAACTGTTGTTAATCAAAGACAACCCTAAACAAGTTGGGGGTTTTTTTAGCAGTGATTTTACAGCTAATCTGCAGTTTTCTGTTCCGATTTAGAGGAGCATGAAAACTGAAGGCTGGTTCTGCAGAGTAGCCTGGAAGCAGGAGACCTGCTTGGTCTGGAAGGTTGATACGATCACAGCAATTCTTTCATGTATTTAGGAGCTTTAGTTTTAGTTGGAATGTGTGCAGCAGCGTTCTAGATCAAACCATTTAGACCTGTGAAAGAAATCAAAGCGACTGAAGATAAACCCTAGACAACTTTCTCTAGATCTTTAATCCTAGAAATGTTCTTCAGGTGACAGAAGGTCTTTTAGACATTTTGTCCATTCTGAAACTATTTTGTACTTTGAATCTTTCGTAACAGTTTATCTTTCACATGGTTTTACCATCTTAAATGTATATAATATAAGTTTGTTGCATCGTAGTGAACGTTTAATGCAACGAAAAATAAAAGCTTCCCAGCACGTCTTTCCTGCTTTCACCAAAACATACTTCTTTGGTATCGCACCTATTTTATTAGAGTGCATTCGTCCCTCTAAATGAATAACAAATCTAAGATAAATTTGAGTGTATTTAGCTACCACCAACGTTAAGACGGTCATTTAAGGCAATACAAGACTATTCTTACAGGACAGCATTGGTGAGGTCAGGCACTGATGTGGGACAGGATGGTGAGGTTTGCACAGCTGACATGTCATATTGTAAAAACTTTGTAAAATCCAACATTTTTAATTGATTTGAAAATTAATATGACTTTTTTTTGTCAATCTCTTCAGTATAAAGATTCAACCCCTTTTACAAACTTCCATCTTGGGAAAAGAGTCGCTTGTAAACATGTCATCACAAGCACTTAACAGTAAAAATAAACCAGTCAGCAGGTGAGAGATGAGCGCACTAGAACCTGATGAAGTCTTGTGTTGATGATCTGAGATGCGGTTTATCATGACACACGCATTCATTCTCACCATGAAGTATTTTTCTGTGAAGGAGGGGGTGTTCGGCGCCGTCCAGCTGTAAACCGAACCCTTCCTGCTCAACACCGACAGCTTGCTGACGGACGGCGGCCTCATCTTCTCACTGCCGTCAAACGGGCTGCAGAGAACAGAGTCAGAGTTCAGTAACATTTTATCACGTCGCAAATACACAACGGCTGAATTGTTGCCTCTGTAGCCGGAAATTTACTTTGACCTTCAGCAACAGATTAAATCTGTTCTGTTTTAGAGCATGAAATCAGACGGGTAGATGATTTCAGCAAACGCTTTAAATAACCCGTCAAAAGCTTTCTCTCATCTATCCCACATATTTACTGTTTACTTTCAAGCAGATTCCTGAAATATTTGTCAAAGTCTTGATCAAAACGTGTTTAGGCTTCACTGAGCTCTTTAAAGTTGACTCCTGATCAGTTGTATCCATTTTCCTTTAATCTTCTAATACAAGATCCATTGGTTCTTAGGTTTTCCCCAGTTTTTTAGGCCGGCTATAAAAAACATGCCTGATGCAAACATTACCTGACAGTACCAACCTTCTCATCACTGAAATAAGATTATCCCATCTAGACCTTAATCTGAAACAGACTGGCGGATCAGACGAACGCTGACGGATCTCTTTCTTCACACACATCCTGTCTGCTGTGAAACGTTTTGTCTTTGTGTTTTTTTTCCGTGTGATGAACCAAATGTTTTTTCAGCTGAAGATGAACAGCTGCACTCATTCAGAGCTTCAATAGACAGACATGTTCTAATCCAGCTGTTCTCACCTGTTCCACATCTATAGTGCATTCTTGACATTTTACCCCCAAATCCTCCCCATGAAAGCCTCGCCCCCGCCATGAGGAACAGATTACACCGACCACACCAGCCTCCCATCAGGGGGCGCTGGATTCGCGCCGCGTTTGTGTCTCCGTACTTCCAGGTGACCTCCAGCTGCAGCTTGATCGTCCCCAGCTCCGTGATGTCCACCAGCATCAGCTGCGACCTCGCCACGAAGAAGTCCACGCTGGCACACGTTACCATGCCAACCAGCAGCCAACCTAGACCCTTTGCCTCCATCACCTGAGAGAGGAGATGTGATCGAATGGAGAACAAAAGGACGGGAGAGATTCCTTGTCATATTTTTGCTGAATTTCTGCAACAATTCATAAAGTTTTGGTTTTTCCGCTGCTCTGTTCATTTGTGGTTATGGTTGATGAAGCTTACTTAAGAATAACTGATGATGCATTTTGTCATTTTCACAAACCTTTATCTCAAAGTTGTGGTAAACGTGGGGGAGGAAGACCATCTCCTCCTCATCCCAGGACTGGGAGTCGTCGGACTCGATCCTTCCTCTGATTTTCCATCGCTGCCGGCCCAACCGCACCACTACCTGGCCATTAGTGTTACATAAAAACATGTTTAAAAAGTGGACTTGCTGTTAAAGCACAAAGAAATATATTAGTCTGAGAATTCAAGGTAAGAAAGAAGATCTCAGCAAGGAAAGTCTTGCAGCAGTTTGAAGGCCTTTTAGCCCAACATATAAAAACTAGAGTAAAAAATGCAATGCAGATCTAAACCATGCAGTTAGAACTATTGTAAACATTGGCAGGTCCTCCAGAGCCAGATTTCTGCACTAATATTCTTATTTATTGAATATGACTGTAGGTGCCAGATAATAGTTCCCTGATCTACAACCATCCCCTAAAAACGTTGTTTACTAAGGAATCAAATAAGGGTCAGAAGGAATTTGTGATTGTAAAAAAATAGATTTGTACTTGTTAAAAGATTTCCCACCTTCAAGTGTGAACCTGCAGTTACAAGTTTGCAAATATCTTCCTATCATTGGCACAGTTTTACCTTTTTTTTGTTGCACAACACTGATTAGTTGTGCTTAAAAGTGTTTATTACATACAAATTTACTTGAAACATACAAATAGAGAAGTTTAAAGGGAAAATGTGACACCTTCACACTACATATTGTCATCTTAGTTTCATTATTTACCAACTTTAGCTCAGATTTTATTAATTCACTTCATTATAGGGAATATTTTTCCACCTTAGAGACCTAGAGGTTGTTCCGTCTTTGGAGGGGAGACTCACCTCATATTGGTCTCCAGGGCAAAGCCGAGCGAAGCCGATAAGTCCTGCAAGTGAAAACGGATGTTCAGACCAAGGACTGAAAGAAACAAACGATGGGCTGCGAGCTGCTCTGGGACTTACCCTTCATTTTGATGTGCAGCTCTCCCAGGAGGATTTCTAAATCTCCCTCCATGGTCGACATGTCCTGAACAAAGCCAGGGGATAAAATGAGGACATTCAGCTTTATTCCATAATTCTTTTTAGGATATAAAACACATTCACATTAAACAGAAAGACTGAACTGATGATGCAATGTTGACACCATTGACCCATTAATGAATCCAGCCATCTGGAAAGCAAATAATTAAAGTCTTTCTAAAGTAAAGACATCAAGTTTTTTGTATGGATACATTTCAGATGATCATTGATCGAGCACAAGCAATTGGTACAGATGGTCAGTTTTTAAACATTTCTAAGGCTACAAACACACTAAGATCTTTTTAAATAAAGACATAAAGGTGCAAAACTAAGTATTTTACTTAATTTTGCACCTAAGGTGAAACTTGGTGGTGAAATCCAGCAATAGTGATTAATGTTTTATTAAACCACAAATATACAATAATCAATGATTCAGATCAACAACAGTTAATGGATCCTTTTTCTAATAAACTAATTTGCACACCAGGTAACATTTTTGCAGGATAATTCCAATATTGATAAGGTACAAATTAAATCGAGTACATTTCTGTGACCCACATTTGACCATTTTAGCAAACGTGACTGTAAATATCTAAGCAAATCCCCGAATAAGGTCCAAGTACCTGCAGACTGTGTCGATGATTGCGGCTGAGCTCCAGCAGACTCTCTCTGGAAGCTCTGGTGGACCGGGAAAGCGAGAAGGCCCTCCTCATGTTGACCGCTCCCTGGCACAGCTTCCACTGGATGCAGTAGGTCTCGTACAACTCCTCCACCTGCAGAGAACACCACAAATCATTTTTTAAATCACGACGGCTCGATTTCAACCCCGCTAAACTTGGCACCTCTTGCTTCAGCCACTGTTTATGTCTGGATTTACCACATTTTGCTTCTTCTGATGCAAAATTAAGATGGATGTCACACGTCAATGTTGTAAGAGTCGGACACAATGCGACAGTCATTCTAACCGCAGATGATTTGAAAACGAACAGACATGCAAATGATTTTGTGCCACAAATCAGATATTTCTTTTAAAGGAAGCGTCTTAATTGACCTGTCTACGCTGCCATGAAAAGTTAGACAATAGGTGCATCGATATAAAAATGTGTCTCCTGCGTGAATGTAGCTTTAAAAAGATAATTTTGATCAATCAGTATAAATAGACTCATCTTTAACTTACCTTACTCATCTGAAACTCTAGTCGCCGTATGTACCGCTCCAACGATTTAATCTCCTGTGAAAGCGAGATTATTTATATATGTATATTTTATTATACTTTTTCAGTAAGGTAAACAAAACCTATAAAAACAACCAACCTTCTCCAGATCATACAGAAATGCCTGGAAAAGGAAGAAATGCACAATTATCACCTTAATCGTTGGTGCCCTGACAGTAAATGATCGTTGGTTCCAGTTTCTCTCACCAGTCTGGAGTTCCTCTTGGTTTCTCTCTGCTGTGAAGACAGGAGCTCCATCTCTGCCTGGTGAACATCTAAATATTCCCTGAGAACACAACCAATCACATCAGGGATGAGTGAAAAATCCCAAACCAACAAGACATTCAGCAGAAATGTGTTGTTTTTACTCATGTTGTCTGGCAGGTTTATTCATTTTAATTGACGTCTTTAGCGCTCTAAGCTTCTCCTGAATGACAATAAACTCTGAACATCTAATTTCATTGACTGTTTTGTAATCGGTGGAATGAATTTGAATATTTCAGGCACCCATTTTTTAAACACATACAATATTCTGCTCATTAGTACCTAAAATGTGTTTCTAATTTAGTAAACTTCTTTCAGTTCTTTCATCTTTTTCCCGGCTTCGTATCCATAGCAGTCATGAAAGCTGCTGCTGTTGCACATACTTGAGTCCGTCACGAAGTGCTTGGAAGACCCGGTCGACTTGTTCCGGCTGCGACCAGTTAGCGGCTGACCCTCCGCGAGGGGAGAGGTGCATTCTGGGAGGTTTAGCTCCCGTCAAGGCTTTGGAGCGAAAAGAGCCACGTACAGAGGAAGACCTGGAAAGTCAACACAAGCATTTGGACAAACGTGAAACTCATGAAGGTTTCAGATCTTTCATGTTGCTCCATGTTCATGACATCTTCCCGTTTCCCATTAAAGCCCCAACATGATGCTTTCTTGAAGATTTTCTGTGTTTAAAATGGAAAACTCAATGTTTGTGTATCGTGTTAACAGTCAACAGCGACAGATTTGAAACGTTTCATATTTGATTTTGTAACGCTCAGCCTCTCTGTGTCTCCTCAGGCTGAACTGTTTTCACATCCGTCTTCGTTTGTGTGTCGTTTCATTTAAACAAACTGATGTTTAAAGCTCACACTTTGGCTAAATTTCTAAATACAACATCAGCGGATAACATTTCTAAAGATTCCAGGCTTGGGATGCATTGACGCTTCTGCAAACCGGAATCAAATTATTGGTTCGTCACCAAACCTCGACTGAGCTAGAGGTTGGCTTTTGATAGTGTAGGACGAAGGGAGGCATCTAAATATGAATGACACTTGTACATGTATAATATTACATTCACTCACACACATACCAATTAAAGCATTCAGACACAAAACAACTCTCTGTGCTTGAAAGAGATTTTGACCTGTGAGAGAACAGATCCTAAACTAAATGAGAGCTCAGAAATGTGTGTGAGTTTGTGTGTTTTATTAAGTATATATGCACACTTTCAGGGTTGTAAGTGTGAGTGAATTGTGCGAGAGAGAGACAAATATATAAACGGCTTCCCATATCTAAAAGTGGCAGCACGTGATCTGGAGGAGCAGATCTTTGCGTCACTCACCGCTGTCGACCGCTCAGAGAGCCGAACCCCGTGAAAGAGCTGCTTCTGTGGACCAGGCCGCCGTCCGCCGGCGAGTTGAACCGGAGCTTCACCGACATCCTGAAAGTAAGACGGAAAATTCAGACATAACAATTCCAGTATGTTCAATATTCTAAGTGAACAAAACATGCACGGAAAACGTGACTTTTTTTTTACCCCCAAAAGATATTTAAACAATGAATTATAGTTCCTACTGCTTTATTAATAATAAGAATGCAATAATTTAAACAAATGAAGTCACATTTGTTTTGTAGTAAGGGGATGTGTTTAAATATTTGAATCCTTTAAATAAATAAATGTATCTTTCTATTTGTTGGGGCTCAATATAAAAAAAATAGAACTAAAATAAAGGAAAAATAAGCCTTTAGCCAGAGTTGATGTTAGTCCACCAAAGTCTGCTTCTTAGTTAAATCTGCTGGATAAATGTGGCCTTATTTACAAAATGATCAAGAAGAATGAAAAAGACCTGTGCAAGTTTCATTTTCATGATTAAAGTTTCTCCTTGGGCCACTTTGGACACTCCAGGCTCATATCACCTTAGGAAACAAAAGTTTTTAGCATCTGCAAGATTTTTTAACTCAAACCCTTTCCCAGTTTTAAGAGATCTCAGCCACATAGAGGTTTGGTGCAGGAGAGCATCTGATCCTGCTGAAACCGTTTACTTTTGTGTGAGAGTAAAGGTCAGAGTGAAGTCTGCAACCTCAAACAACAGCTTTTCTAATGTTTATGGTTATTGATTTATGCCCATATTCAGATGATCCAAAACAGGGACGAGAGCAGCATCCAGCATGTCTGGATCACATTAATATGAGAATCTGGGAAAAGCATCTCAAATACAGGAACTAACAATCAGTCCTGACCCAAATCAGAACTCAGTGACAACAGGGAAGGTAATTTTAAAGGTCTAGAGTGCTGGAGATGCCGCTTTTTTTTTTAAACGAACTAAAATGTCGCTAAGATTGTTGGATGATTCGGCTATACAAAGTTATTAGTTGACAGAACTGAGGTTGGTTTAAAAGCAATGAGCAATAGAAATGTTATTGATTAGGATAAAATTCAAAATCTCTCTCCGCCCGAAACAATTCAAACTAAAAGAACAAATTAATAAAAAAACCTTAACTGAAAGAATTTGGAAGAATGTGTCATTGATAATGTTAATAAACCAAATAAGTATAGAAAAGAATGAGAAGATGAAATGAGAATAAATGAGCAACAAAACACAAGTGCTGGAAACATCTGCTCACTAAACCAAAGCAACATTAAAATCTTATCCTAGTCAACCGTTTTTTAAACCAAATGAGTTCAGACTAAAACATAAACTGGACTTTTTTTACGGTTAATATTTAAATATCCTGTTTAGATTTTAACAAAAACACTTGGAGCCTCAGATTAAATGTTGTATAAAAGAATTAAACTGATTTCTGTGATGGAATCGATGCTTTAACTTCCTGACAGCCGTAACATAAAGATCATTTCTAGACAGGTTTGGTTTCTCTTATTCAATCTTTCTTTCTCCTAAATCTTATCACATGCATCCAATTTATCGGACTGCCGCAATCCTGCAGACAAAAAACACTTCCTTAAATTGACTTTTTTTGTGTATCCGCGTCCATCCAGGCTTGTTTTTCAGTTTTAGTTGTTTTAGATTTGAATAAAAGCTTTTTTGTACAAATTCAACACGTCCGACTCAGTTGAGAAACACGTCGTCTTGTCTTCCCTATTTTGAAAAATACGTGAATCAATGACCAAATTCGAAGTTTAGAAATGCTTTTTAAATTAAAATGTGGGGTTAAAGGAACTATGGTTACTTTGCTAGTATATTATAGGAATGTAATAATTATAAGGGCGCTCCAGCTGAATCTTTTTGATTTAGCTCAATTGTTAAGAAAAATACTGTGCTGACTGTTGTTCTGTGTTTGTTTAAAGGAATTTGGGGATTTCCTGCAGAACCACCCCATGTGGTTCTGAAGCAGAGAAGGACTGACGAGTGGAGGCGGAAATGTGGAGCGTCGCACGACACAAGAGGTAAAATTAATCATACGAGACAAAAGAACTGGTAAAAATATCACGAGACAAACATTTTACAGTTCAGCTGGAGTCGATTCCCCTCCCGCACGACAAAAAACATCTGTGAGAAACAAATTCATGCAGCAAAAGTGTTCAACTTGTTGACCCGACCTAAGCAAACGCAGCTCCAGATGGTAAACTGATTCACATCAGAACAGAGACCTTAAAAGTTCGTACAAAGACGAAGATCTAAAGACAATAAAGGAAGATTTACAGAGAGATCGATGGACTGCATTTCAGTGTTATGCTCTTAAATGTAAAAGAACTGCGGTTTTTAAACTCACGCTTTTAAACTACACTTTATTTTTAGGGATGCACAATATATTGCAAACACGTCACAATATCGCTGTCCGCAATATTTTCAGCTCAAAGGACAGTTAGTACTGCAAAATCTGGCCAATATGTCTGATTTATTAAATGTTTCATACTGATATTTCTTCATGCTAAAGTAATATTTCACACAGAAACTAAAGACGTTGCACTGAAGGTTAAAGGTCACAGAGTGATGGAGGCACAGATGAGAGGAAAGACGACAAAAATGTCAGTGTTTAGCAAATATCTCCAGTGCAAGATTTTCTAGTATCATGTGGCCCTGAAACTAAGAAATAACATAAACATACTTGTAACATTTACAAAAAGAGCCAAGATGGCAGCAGTGAACCGTAACCTCACGCTCTATTGTTGAAAATGGCAACGAATGAACGTCATAGTATCGCTGTATAGTCCTATTTTCTATCATTGGAGGATTTCTTTATTGCTTTTGTTTTGTTTAAGAGTAACTTTTTAAACTCTCACTTTCCATTTGAATGATCTTTTACATTAAACGCTGCATATAATTAGATTCGCTTTCAGATTAATTCTCCCATCGTTGCGGCTGTTCTTTTTAGACATCGTGAATCTTCGGTGGTTTCCGACCAGATGTTGAGTTAAGATGATAAATTGTGCCAAACAAAGCTATGAATTTAACAGTGTTTGCATGATTTTTGTAAAGTTTGGTTGTTTCAGACATTTTTTCTGACTCGTGAGATGCAGAATGTGAAATAAGACGGGAACATTCCTCAAGTTTAGCTTTAGTAGTTTAGGGGGGAGAGGGGTAATATTAGCTGTGTCCTGTTCGTGATTTACAAGGTCCCGTATGGCGTGGAGGTCAAAGGTCAGGGCTGTGTGTGTGTGTTCGTCTTCTCAGTGTGATTGCAGGCACGCAGATGCACGTCCATGCGCGGTCGCCGCCATGTGATCTATGCGTCCCCGGTGAGCTGACGGCCGCATTCACGCCTGAAACGCCAAAACATCCATCAGCAAAACTTTGAGACGATGGAGGAGCTGGAGCCTAAGTCGCTAACAAAAGGCTTGACAGGAAGTGATTTGCTCACAGAGTGAACCGCATTCATGGGTACGCTCTGACTAAAGTGGGACAAACTGGTGGACATTACAGCTGGATGCTGTTCAAATCCGGCAAAAAATCAATAATTGGCCTCATTTTTGATGTACCTAATCAAAAAGGCAGGAGCTGAGCTTCTTTCCATGTCAGAGGAGCAGGATAGTAAAATTATTGACAGACTCCCAGATAGCAGCGAGACGCTTCAGCCTGGAAAAGGAAAATCAAGAGAAGAAGGACTAGGAAACGCCAGATAGCGGATCTGCATTAATGAATTAATCCAAAATTAAACTGAAAGCTTCCACATACTCGGCCATACTTCACCTTCTGTAGATCTAATATTAAGTAAATCAGTGGACAGCAAAGTTCAATTATTGTAGATTCATGTCTCCATTTCATGTGAAGTCGATTAAAATGGCAAAAGCTGAAACGTTTTTTACATTATTTTAATCGATTTCTCGTAAAACTCTTTTGAGCACCTGGAGAACCACTGAGCAACATCCCTAAATACAATTTAATACGAGGGAAAATGAACATTTTAAGGAGCTTGGCACAAATACTTGTATCTGTAACAACAGATTAGAAACCCATTTCCTGTCTGTCTTTCTCCTTCCTGCCTTCCTCACCCTGTGAGCCAAAGCGTTTCTGTTTCTGACATCTCTTCTCGTTTGTGACGGAGTGTGCAGACCTCTCTGGACGACATTCACATTTATCCCCCTCCTTTTTCACCAAACACTGTGTGTCATGTAACTACCAGTGATCCTGTGTTTTCAAGCCAAGGCAGTCCAATAAACCAAATCTCTTTAATTTAGTTACAAAAACCTTTTTCTCATCCAGACTCCATCTTTGAAGATCTGAACATCTCAGCTCAGGCTAACTGAATTCCTTTTGTCCCAACACAAATCCAAACAACTCTGCACAAACGTTCATCTTTATCCTCTACGCTACAGCGACCGTTCACATCTGTCTGCAAGTCAATGGCGATAATCTTCATCCGATTGTGTTTATCAATGAAAGAAGAGGAAACTATGTGAAAAATGTTGAAAGCTTCGGCATCCGGCAGCGGATGAAAACCAGACTGTTGGCGTTTATCAGACCAACCTCCAGATGCGTAGAGCTGCAGATCTCAGTAAGAGAACGAGTTACAGCAAATAAGCAAGTCCTTTAGTTCTTGTTCTTACCTCGTTTATCTGATGCACCTTTAATGAGGTCAGGGTTCAGATCGTCACCTTGCTCTCACTGCATCTTGAGATTCTGTGAAAAATACAGTAAAATTCAAGCTTTTTTTTTTATCCAGAGGAATTTAAAAGCTGTGATTAAAGTCAAAGATGTTTGCCACATTTTTTTTGTGTTTTAGTTTGATAAATATTCTAACAATCCATTTTTACTTTTTTAAAGTCGTTCTCCCAGAATATTGAAAAACTGAAGCATTCTGTTCCCTCTGCCTCGTTCTACACAGGAGCAGCTGACAACTGATGAAGATTTATTTGGCTTTATGATGTGAGGAGGAGGATGAGAAGGACGAAGGGTCTGGATGTGTAATCAGACCAACTCTCTGCGGGTTTTCTTACCCTCTCTCTACATTAACCGTCTGTCAGCACCAGTTAACCTGAACCTAAAACAGACTGAACCCACAGAAAATCTGTAGAAATACTATTTAAGTATTCATTTGCCATTATTTTGTTGAACAGGCTTCAAAGTGATGCATTTTTGCTTGTATTTTGACCAATTATGTCGTCACTTCACAGATAAATGTGCAACAAAATCCCCTCCTCAAAAGCGGAGTTATCCTTGGGCCAAACTCTTATGTTAGCAATAATGACAAACTTTGGAGAAACATGTGGAGATGTTAGCATGATCAGCTTAAGCTCAGACGCAAGCAGGTTTCTTTCTTTAGGTTAAAAATAAATAAATACACAAGGATTTATAACATTTCGCTTCCAAAACTCAAAATTTGCTGGACATAGATTTGGTTTAGCATGTGCTGCTAAATAGTTGAATGGTGTCTTCTGTTCATTTGTGGTGGTGATCCCTTCTAACAACTGTAGTCTGAATCTAAACTGTGCTTAATAGCATTAGAATGGTAAAGTAACTGCAGACTGTAAACCTCCGTAGTTTAACAGCACTTGGAAGCCATGATGGTAGCAGAAACTGTTTTACAAACCCTTGAGGGAAGTTAGAAATACCTGAACTCATCGGTAATGATTGTTCCAGTGGAAAACCGTTTACATGAGACCTTCAGCTTCCAACACTAAACTTACTTTGACAGGCTGTATGCTAACGAACTCGAGAGGACTAAATCAGAGATAATTGATACGTTCACTTGGAGATCATTCTGGTTTTGCTTCCCCTGATTTATTTGTGCTGCTAAATAGAAAGCAGCTGAGACTGGAAAGGTTTCAGTCCAGATTAGATCCTTCCTGCTCAACTGCACCAGCTTCTACCCCAGTCATTTACTCAACCCACTTCAGCTGCCTTCCACTGTTTGTCACTTTTATATTTTGTATGTAGAGTTTCAAATATCTACTAATTATCTCTCTGCTGCCCCAAACTACATTGTACTAATACCTGTTTTATTTAAATCCACTTTGAAGAGCCGAGCTCTTGTGTTCACATCTCATTTAAGGTTCAACAATATGATTTACAGCAATTATAATCTTAAATAATAATAACACAAAACATATATATATATATATATATATATATATATATATATATATATATTGAAATGTGTATGTGTAAATCATAGTCTTTAAAATACCAGAATTTGCACAGAGATATACAAATAAAAGAATCTACCAACTTCTGTTTAGATTAAGGCCGATTGATAATGAAAGTAAAAACACTGCATAATAAATGTAACCTAATAAATTGAGTGATTTAACATCAATAAAGATGAAACTGGTCATATAAACATCAAAGATTATTGAAGACTTCGCTAATTTGTGCTCCCAGCTGGTACATCCAGAGCAGAATCAGCAGCTGGTGGACCGCAACACAAACACACGGATGACTGAACAGTTCCCTCTGATTCTTTTCAGAAGCATTTACACTCTATCAAAGTGCAAAGGATGCTTCCAAAAACGTAACAATCGACTCGTGCCAGAGGGACAATGAAAGCATGACACAATCCTAAGTGTCTGCACGCTTCATTAAACCATTAGGCTCACAGTAACAGCCTCACAATGGGCTTCAGACACGAGTCCTCGCCTTTAACCGGAGCTTGGTCAAGACTTCAGAACCGATCTGTGTGAGTAAAGTCAAAGAAGTGTGATTCCCCAGAGACCTCCATCACAATGGTTTGACCGAACCTCCACCTGAGATCATCCAAAGGAAAACGAAGCGCAGACGATGAAGATGAGAGCAGAGAACAGAAGGGCTCGCCGGTTCTGACCCGGCTTTGTTGTGTTGCTGTTTTTTCTGGCAGCCCGTCAGCTTGAGCTGCCATCACTGAGGGGTTCGTGGGAAACGGACGCTCTGGCTCTGAGACCGAAACCTCCTTCTGACGTGAAGAAGGGAGGAATGATGGAGAGCAAAGGCGGGGAGACGAGTTTCTGTAACATCAGTGACTCAGAAACAGCCGGACTAAAGAATAGTGAGGTAGAGTTTGTTGTTTGGAGAGATCAAATTCACTTTGAGCTTTCAGAAAAGTTAAACAACTCACTTTAGAAATAAATATTTCAAAAAAATGGTATGAGCTGAAGCAGTTGCTTAGTGTTTGATGAATGCTCTGAGGGTTGAAAGTTAAATCTTTATCATAGCCGAAGAACTGCTGTGAGTTGGAACCGCAAAATAATGCAAGTTCAGCCAAAGTTCCCCACAAGTGGAGTCATGATGCAGCATTTCTGCAGAGAGGAAACCCGACACTTAAAAAAACGACAGTGCAGCGCTGCAGGAAACATGGGATCACAAGATTACGACACAAATGATCTGCAACTCTTAACCACCAGATCTAAAGCATCTCTCCTAATAAACCAACGTCTCATTCATGAAAGAACAGCTCTATTGAAACTGACCAAGAGATGCAAAATCATTAATTAGCTGTGATTAAAGACCAACTATGACACGATGGTGACCTTCCTTGGGATCTGTTTAATATTTACAGGTTTACCTGCATAGCTAAGAAAACAACTGATGCTACTGGGGCCAGTTTTAGAAGACTAACTGGTTTAATCCCGTCTTGTTGCTGCTGTGGATAGATGTAATTTTTAAACTTGTCACACTGCTAATTAAAAACAAACAACAGACACGGCTTTGGTGTGGAGAGCTTAAAGCATAATTAAACTTCAAAATCAGCATTTTTGCAGATAAACAACACAAATTGGTCTTAAGAGGGATCATTTCATGTTGCTTTAATTAGACATTTTTGTCTAAGCTATGTATAAATGTATAGCCAGCCTCTATGAGATGATAATATATAATATACAACTACACCTCTAAATATATTTTGAATTATATAAGTAATTGAAAATCAGGCTGTATAGACACAAACATGAGATTTCAGAAAAACACGGTTCAGTGAGATCCGTTGACCTCAGAACGCAGCAGATCTTCCCAGGAGTGGTTCAGTTTACCAAAATGACTCAAATATTGCATCAACAGACTAATTAAGGACAATACAAGAGAACCCAGACTTCACTTCACCTCAGTTAAGGTCAAAGTGCAGGATTCAACAGTAACAAAGAGAGACAGGAATGGATTTCTAAGACTCCCAAGGCCAGAAACAAACAATCTCACTTGAACCAAAACGTATCCTAATGATCCCCCGACACTTTTGGAATCATATTCTGTTGGGAGGTACAGGCTAACACGGTGGTGGTAGTGTGATGGTGTGGGACGACTGAATAGGGAGGATACAATGAATTTTCATATTACTGCACATCGTTGACAACTCCGGCGTATCAGAGAGTCATAAAAACCCTGTTTTGTTTTTTAGGTTAACTGAGATTTGAAAACCAGTCAATCAGGAAGCCTGCAGGGTTTTCTGTGAGATCCTAAAGGTGCACGGCAGCGGCAGAGCAAACGTAAAGATGCAGAAGGGCTGAACAGAAACAACTCTTACAATGCTTCTGTGTTCTCAGCCGTGCCAAGGAGGCGACCTACACAACAACTAACTCCATTAATTACTGAGTAGAGACACTTAATCAAAACATAACGTAACCCAAATGCATACACCTGGCATAACAACAAAGTTGTTGCTGTTTGGAGGATTATACGCTGACACCAAAGATTAAATTATACACACATTATGACATGTTTTAGATGAAGAAACATGTTGTTCTCCTCCAGCCTCAGTTCTCGATGGGACTTCAGATGTGAGTTTCCTCCGACTGCTGTCCTGTAGCAGGTGAGATACCGACTGCATCCAACTAACCTGATGTCCCACCATTGAGCACAGAGTTAGACCAAAGCTTTAGAAATATTGAGCACGTCTACATGTTGAGTCGTGACTGTTAAAAACAAATGAAACCTACCGTACAGGACGAACAACCAGTTATTCATGTGCAGGTCCAGCACACTGACCGACCACAGACCCATGTCTGACGCTGCTTTCTCTGTGTGTGTGTGTGTGTGTGTGTGTGTGTGTGTGTGTGTGTGTGTGTGTGTGTGTGTGTGTGTGTGTGTGTGTGGGTTTGGCAGCTGCCTGCTTGGTCCTGATAGCGTTCAGGTCAGCTGGCTCTCACAACAGGGCCGATGGCCCCGTTCCTCCTTGGTCTTCTGCTCCTCATGTCTTCTCGTCTCTTCTGTCGGGAGGGTTTATTTTTCCAGCTCTGCCTCTCGGCTCTCTCCACTCCCTTTTGTAACTTTCTCTCCTCCTTTTTCTGTCCTTTTCCCTCACCTCTTATTCTCTGTCATCTTTAGATAATTGATCTCTTTTCATATTTCTGGGGGTGTTTTTTTTATTACTATCTCAGCTTTTGTTCCCTCCTCTCTCAAACTCCTTCATCACCTGTCCTCTATTTCTGTTTTTACTTCCTTTGAAATAAAAACAGCTCATTTCTTTTTTCATTCTTTATCTCTACTTACTTTTTAAGTCTCTCCATCTGTTCTTGTTCCCATCCTCTGTCTCTCGTAGTTTTGATAGAAAACTCTCCCACTCCTCCCTTCCTTAGGCTCTTTTCCTCCCCTTCCCCCCGACTCCGCTTGGTGAGTATCATGTTTGGCTTTAGACTAAAGAACTTGGCTTCAGCACAGACCTCCTACATCTGTAAAGTGATTGATCGCCACGCATGTCTCCAAATAAATAATGCTCCCTGGAAGGAGGGCGTTTGGATCAAAATCTAAACATTTAAAACATGTTCAGTCCCTCGTTATGAGGCGTTTGAGTGCCATGGCTGAGAACAAAAGGGCTTTAATGTTTAGCTGTTTTAATCACAGTCGTGTTCGTGGTTCACACGCTCATTTTGAAGAAACGTTAAGCATGAAAATGAGGAGAACCATGCGGAGTGATTAAAAGCCACCAAGTCCAAGCGCCATCTCTCCACCAGCTCTGAGAAAACTCTGCTAACTTTTGTCGTTAAACCTAAATCATCCTTGAAGTTTGTCTTGTCTGCACAAACCACTGCTGAGGTTCTTTCCCGTCGTGCAGATTGGTGAACGGATATTGATCACTGTGAGGTTTGTCCTACAACAAACATGATAAATAACACAAACCAGCTGGTTTTGATAAGAACGTCTTGCTAACTCCAGCTAGGACACCTCTTAGTCTTCCCTTTGCTTTTGATTAAACACAATGTTGGAAACATTAACAATGCAGCTTCACACATTTTCTGTTGATTCCTAGGAAATAGTAACAGAAGGCAAATCTGACCCATATGCTTGTATTTGTTTCACGATTCTGAACAAATAGATCTTTAACCCCCTTAAAAGATCCAGTTTGTGCTACC
>JAVLVB010000259.1:61249-73413 GCA_032876305.1 Orestias chungarensis
TGTTTTAAAGTCTATTCTTTGAGTGACAGGAACCCAGTGCAGAGACTTGAGCACTGTACTAATGTGGTCACATTTCCTGGTTTTGGTCAGAACTCGAGCAGCAGCATTCTGGATGTTCTGAAGCTGTCTTAAAGCCCGTTTAGAAAGCCCAGTGAGCAGGCCGTTACAGTAGTCTAACCTGCTAGAGATAAAAGCATGGATAAGTCTTTCTAGGTCTGGTTTAGAGACTATTCCTCTGATTCTGATTCTGAAATAAGTGTTGTAACACATCATCCAGGCATCTTGAACCACTACTTTAAGATGGTGAGCCTGTGGGCCGGAAGGATCTAAGGTAGCAGTCAGTCTTGCAACAATTTTATTCAAGCCTCCGACAGAAGACCGTTGCTATCTGTCTCATGACTGTTGGGACATGTGCAAACTCTGCTAATCTACCTCAGCGGCTGGATAGCTCAAGTGGTATTTTGCCTGACTTCCAATTGGAAGGTCAGGGGTTCAAATCCAGCCGGCAAAATACACCACAGCATCCAGTGGGGGTCCTTAGGCAAGACCCTTTGCGCTACTTTGCCTACCTGGCGCCGAAAATGGCTGCATCGGTGTAATTACACCAAAACAAATTCCTAGTATGTCCTGCATGTACCTGGCAAATAAAGTTGATTTAATCTTTAATTTGATTTTGTCGCTCCTCTTTATATCTGTCTGGTTTTATGCTTGAAGCATTGAAGCAGAGCAATCCAACGGGACACTTTTGCTTTCAGTCCAACAAACAAAACTAATTTACAACCATAAATGTCAAAGGATCTTTTAATAAAATAACTTTTTTATATACATTTTATTTAATATCTACTGTGAGAAATCAGTCTGTTTCTATTCTCATATTTTAAAATAAAGAAAAACTAAAAAAGCTGAAAAAAGATGATGGTTCATTCTTCTGCTCTGGGAGACATTTGTGGGTAAAAAATGTAAAGTTTCCAGCATGATCACATTAAAACCATGGATATAAATGTTAGTGTTGCTGCATTTAGAGTTATTCTGTTGTGGGAATTAAAATTCAGGTTGTAAATACAACACCTTGTTGCCGTGGGTAACACATGGTTTTTGAAAGTTAAGAAATAAATAGTTTGGGGGGAAAAGTCCTTCCAGCTGCGGAGCAATGTATCAATTAAAGTGTGGAAAAACAACAAATCCAAATCTAGAACCCGTCTCTCCATGAAGATGGAAGGTCGTCCCCACAGCATCATTCTGCCACCACTTTGTTTGTTGCTGTTGGAAAGCCAGAGCAGCTTCTTTGGCTCGTTTATTGCTTCTTTGTCATGGATTGGTAAAAATCATGCATATTGTTCACAGTCAAAAGGAGCTAGTGTTACCTAGGGACGTCTGGTTACTTCTAGATTACCCCCCCCCCACATCTGTTACCTGTGGTCAATTCAGACAGGATAAGCAAAGTCTGCGTTTAACTCAGATTTACAGACATTAACAGCAGTTACGGTTCCCTCTACGTTCCCTTCGTGCGGCGCAGGCTGCAAACTTTGTGCGACATAACGTCGTCTCCACCTACTATGCATCTGTCACACATCACAACTGTCAATGCTGCTCACATTTCAGGACGGCACATAATTAATATAGCTAATAAACATCTTGATGATGTTATCAAAAATGCTGCTTACTGCATGCTGCTACATCCACATCGAGCCCCTTTGGTGGATCTCTTTCTGTTGATGGGACTCCAGATAATTCGCCAAGAGAGGCTTAATTTTGGACTCAAAATGCTTTCAAAACTGGCGCTCGTGATTTAGACCGCAGCCTCCGTCACCCAGGCCGCAATAACTAGAAGAAGGTGCGATAAAAACAAAACAATCACTGGGACGTCTGTGTTTGCTGAAATATGGTTGGTAATTTGCGGCGTCGTTATTACTGTACAAATCAGACATGGCGCATTCGAATGGGACTAATATCACAGACTTCCACCGCAATTATTACAAATGATCAAAGGTTATTAGGTAACGCTAATCCCGTGCGAAAAGAGCTAAAGCCAGTTTTTTTTGGGTGTGTCGGAGATAAGATTTGTCGTGTCGACGGTCTCTTCCACCTGAGACTCGATCTCTGCTGCTCCTCCAGAAGGGATTCTTTAGATCCTGATTTCCTGCAACTTTTAAAGTACTCGGACAAACCCTTGTCAAATATCTGAGTCACTTCCTCAATATTTAGTCAAGGTGTTCAGATATTTGCTGAACACCTTATAATTTGACTCAGGTGACCCTTGTAAAGGCAGCAGGTTTTTACCATCTGGTTTAGTTTAGGTGGACCTCTTTGTTTTGGTGATGCAGTTTTGTCTTCGTCTTTCCATGTTCAGGTTGTAGATTATGTTGAAAGTTTAGTCAGAATGTCGTAGAAGATGACCCTGATTTAAAAGCATCCACAATGTCGCCCCCGACCCGTCTGCTGGGTTCCTTGGACTCTTAATTGTTTCCATGCTCGATCTTAAACTGTAGCTGTGGCTTGGAAATCATAGAAGTGACGAAAAAATGTTTATTGTGCACCAAATTCTTGATGCACAACCAAAATCTGACTTTTTCTTTGTAGTCTTAACTAAAATAAAATAAAACTACATCCAGATTTGGCGATTTCTAGATATACCAAACGTATCCAGTATTTTCCAAATCATGTCATACAGACATGATCTTGTCACATTTTATCTGAGTTTTATGTCATCGACATGAGACCTGCATCATAGTTGTACACTAGAAGAAGCCAGATGTAGTAAATCTGCTCATATGTTCTTACTTCTACGTAGACGTAAGAACGGGGCGGTTTGGGAGATTTAAACTGATCACGCAGAAGTGTGATGGGGTTTGCGTTTATTTAGTAGCCCGAGCAACAATACCAACAACTATAATGCACCATCAAGACCTGCTTTGTGAACGTGAAGCAGATTCTGCTGTTTCTGCAAATTCAGGACGACTCAATGGTAAAGTCGATGAAATCTGCTGCGGTTCCTTAGAAAATTAAACTTTTTTAATAAAGAATTGACCATAAATTGGATGATTTGGAAGGTATAATGATTGTAATAAAACATTTTTTCTTGTGAAGTCCCCTGAGTTGAGTTGAACTGTTGTAAATCGGTGCTTTAGGAATAAACTGAAAACTAAATTGAATTAAACAGCTGGAGTTTTGCTGTATCTCAGTGACTTATGATGGCGTTTGGTTGGAATGGGTTTTATTTTTGGGGATCAGATAAACAAGTCAGATAAATGCACATAAATAACTCATTCTTTATAGATTGTTTTGTCTTTTGAAATTTTGAATGAATGGAGGGTTAGATTTAACTCAAGACGGCAAAATACATCCCAAAAACATATCACATATCACAAACAGTGTTTAACAGTGAAATTCATGCTGCTTAAACAATTTTTATAGATTTAAATTCGTTTTATCTGGATTTTCTTTGATAGGTCAACAACAAATAAACTAAGAAAGCATCATGTAAGTGTAAAGCTTGGTTTTCAGATTTCTTACTAGCGTCTATATTAAACATATTTTTATGTATTTGTTCAATAATACCATGAAATAACACCAGTTTGTTTGTTTTTGTGTCATTTTGTGTTGCATCTACTTCAAATGTCCCAACATCTTTTAAAACCGTGTTGTAACAGCTCCGACTTTCATCATTCTTCTTTACAGATATGTTAAAATACATCGACATTAGTTGATGTGTGAACACATACAGGAGCTGCAGTCGTATAAATGCTTCTGTAAAGTATAACAAGGCTTACAAACTCGTGCAGACTGGAATAGTTTTGTTTAGTCACAGCCAGAGAACCGTAAATGATATAATAGATGCAGACAAACAGAGTTAAAACCTTTTGTTTTATTTAGCAATGCATTTGTTTAAATATAAACTAATTTTAAGTAGGATTTGAATATAGATTAAACTAGTTTGTTTTTGCTATATTTAAAATGTTTTTATGCTGTGTTTTTTACCTTACACTTAGTTACAGCCATGTTCTGTTTTAAAGGGCTTTATAAAATCAGGAGAACTTCAGTTTTGATGCTTTATTTTTGCTTTTCTTCAGTTTGATTTGATTGGGTCGTCGTCGCTTCTTGTGATCAGTAGAAAGGTTCATTTTCTGAAATTTAAGTCTGGATCTTTAGGAATTACACACTTACCGAATGTTTTTGTGTCCCAGTCGCTCGCACGTGGCTGCTGGTCGTTGTCTTGAAGAATAATCCAAACATATATTCAGGGCTTGATTCACAGAGATGTGATATATGTACTTCTTCCCCTTTCATAAGAAAACAAGACAGGAAAGGAAATATTTTGGCTGAGCAGCTGAAAAAATGTTGATGTTTTCTTACCTTTGGACATTTATAGTGCATGACTAGGGCAACAAGTTGGTTTACAACTGGAGTCGCTGATTAACTTCAGCAAAGCTGATATGATACCTGAACTGCTACAACAGATCCCCAAAAATCATAGAAAGTAGGAAGTTTAAACTATTTCAAAAATCATCAATGTGAAATCGCTCTGGGCACTCGGGCGTTTTCATGGGCGTCTTCAAGTCTGCAGTGATACAGACTGTTACAGGAGATCGCCCCTGACCATGAATAGGGCTGCACAATTAATCCTATTTTGATCGTGATCACGATTTTGGGGGCCACAATTAAGTGAACTTGATCGTCATGATATTTACATTAAAACCTTGAGCTCTGCTGCAGCGCCTGCATCTGTAATCACATCTACCAGCCACCAGGGGGCGAACGCACGGTCAAGGTCCTTAAAGTAGCAAAGTAACAAGCGCACAGTCGCGCACACCTTTCAGTAACCAGAGTAAAAATGGCAGCATAATCGTGTCAACACTACAAATAACGCTCTACAGGAGCGTAACAACACGTCAGAACGAGCGCACACGCTTTATGTTGCCACCATAAGTACAGAACACCACGGCGGCGGCGTGTTTAACCAGAGCGCATCATGTCGACTGGCCAAGAAACGAGCAAAGCGACGACAAACAGAAGTCTTATATATAGAGACAAACAGAGTAGTGTCAGAATAACGAATAACTTATTAAACCACCCGAAGTAACATCACAGACATAAATACGAGAAACGCATGAAAGCTAAAGCTAACACACAAAATCCCCGTCCATGTCCAGCAGCAACCCAGACAACCATTACAGCAACGGGCAACACTGATGCACTAATGTCCTAGATCAGGGGTGCTCACACTTTTCCAGCTTGCGAGCCACTTAAAACATGACCAGTCCTAAGGGATCTACCCCCCCAAAAAAAGGACAATTTAAATGTAATCTATAACATATATTAGTTTGTCTTGCATAGCTGCATATACAAGCAGACCGATAAGTCTATTAATACATGTAGAGTTCAGGGGGGTTTGGTGCTGCCCCGGCCTCTAGATACCCTAGCTCCGCCTCTGCTAAGAGCGACTGGGAGACTTGCTACGCGACACGGTAGTTTCCTAAGACGGCTAACGCAAAGCTAACATAGAGTTGGCGTGTTTGCTAGCTTAAACGCGCGTCCGTTTGCTTGCTGGTATGCAAATAAAAAAATAAACAGAAGGGTGGACGACGTCCTCTACTTCCTTTAGTGCCGTGCGATCGACCGGCACACGTATTGAGCACCCCTGTCCTAGTTAGACCCTGATCTCTATAAGCTCTGATAAGTTTAGTTTAAGTTTAACTTTGAGATTTCACTCTGCAGTAACATGTTTAGTCAGAACACACGACTCTGTTCTAATCGATATTCTTCAGTCATTTCATCAATTTACAGTAAATGACAACGATCGCTCTTAAATTGTGAATGATGAACCTGCTGAGTATCCCAACTTCTTCCTGGTCCAGCCGGACCTGAACTGCCCGCTTGCTTGTGCGTAATCAAACGTCTTAAGGAACCCGGAGACTGGAATTAGTCAGCCAACGTTGGGAAATCAGGAACTTTGCTCCAGTTGAAGGGATGAGTGGACCAGACTCTCCTTACTGGTCAAAGCTCTCGTCCCGTCCTGATTATTTTAATTACCTGCACGATTCACTCCGTGCACAAAACTGAAAATGTCTGCGTGTTGTGCATCAAGTTTGAAGCGGTCAGAACATTGGAGGCCTTTAGATTTCTCCGCTGCTCTTTACAAAAAAGTCAATGATGACAAGTCCATTTAGTCTTATTATAGCTTTACTTGTGGGTTTGCACTGTGAGCTGGTCGGATTTGTTTTAAAGCGTGCAGAACGCAGCGGGATTCAGACGAGAACCTTAAAAATAACCTCCCAGCAGCCGGCCGTCATGTTGTTCTTTATTTGTGTGTCAAAGAAACGGGCCGAGTTTGCCGCTACCGGAAGGAAGGGAAAACCGTGTCAATGGGAAACGCAGCAGGATATAAAAGCTGGATAAAGAACTCTTCCTGTTTTCTGGGTTCCTCATCTCATCTTCATCTCATGTTGTGTTTTAAATGAGTAAAAATGATCAGACGAATGTTTAGATGCACAAACGGCGATCATTGTGTAATTCCTTCAATGCTTTTCCCTCACGTATTGTTCACGGTTTCCTTCTGTTAACTTCTAAAGAGAAAATGTGAGTCAGTAGGTCGGAGCTCTGAAGCGACTCTCAGCCTGGTTGTTGCATCTTTGGTGCTTCAGTTATGAAGCTTTGGCCGTGTGAAACAAAACCAAACAAGGCACGAAGCTGAAGGCATGAGAACTTTCTATCAACAATCAACTATAGTTGCCCTAAAACAAAAATTACTTTTAATTTAATGTTGTTTCAAGTGTAAATGGATATTGTCACTGTAAACTAGAGACAGTGTTTGTGCAGTGCAGCTTTTCTCATAATTGGATTCTCCTGTGTTGTAGGTCAAAGGTTAATGAATTCAAAAACCAATGTTGTGTTCCAATAATTAGTGCAGAACAAGGCAGATGTATAATAGTATAATATACCGATAGACTTTATTAGTATTAGTATATTTTTTCCCATTAGTCACCCATTATTCTAGAAGCAGAGTCCTTCTAACTCCGTTTTGGGAGTTTTGGCTTCTGACACGACTTCTCTCCTGCCTCGCCTCTATTTCAGCTTTTGTGATCGTCTTATATAACCGTAAAGTGTTGTGTTGTTTACCAAAAGCGTGTGGACCGTCAAGAGCGTCCAGGTTACATGCAAAGTCAATGTAGACGTGCGATTTGGAGGGTCGAGCTAGGGTTTGTTTGCGTGCTTAAACGCACATCAGTTTGCTGCCCGATATTTAAATAAAAAAACTAAACGGGAGGATGGATGGAGTCATT
This sequence comes from Orestias chungarensis, assembly GCA_032876305.1. NCBI lineage: Eukaryota > Metazoa > Chordata > Actinopteri > Cyprinodontiformes > Cyprinodontidae > Orestias > Orestias chungarensis. Next base: position 68,530 of record JAVLVB010000259.1, read on the forward strand.
TACTTCCTTTAACGCCGCGCCATCGACCGGCACTCCTCTTGACGTATTGGGCGCCCCTGATCTAGACGCCTCCAACGCCCAAAAGCTCGGGAAAATGTAACTTTGGACGTTTGAGCGTGGACCAATCAGAGAGATCCTTTTATGTGACGTAGACCAATCAGAGAGATCCTTTTATGTGACGTAGACCAATCAGAGAGATCCTTTTATGTGACTTAGACCAATCAGAGAGCTCCTTCTATGTGACGTAGTGACAAACTTTCCAACATGTCGGAAGATTCTGAAGTGATGATGGAGGATAGACTTATTGTGGCTGTTATCTCTAACTCCAGTGAAACTAGAGCTGAAATCGACCCTCGTCAGCATTAAGCTCCTGGAGGAGAAAATCACCAAACTCTGAACGCTGCTGGATTTTTCCCCTAGTTAGAGATATGGAGGCGAGGCAGCCGACGACCACGCTCTCTTGGTTTATTAGAGAAAGACGAGCCGCTCTCTCAGGTTCATCCTCCATTGTACAAAAAGACAGTTGAGACAGGAAGTTCGACCAGAGAAGACAGGAAGTGGAGACGCTTTACGCACCTTTGAAGCGTCTGACCCTAAAAAGCCCCAAAAAATGTATAAACACGTCCAACTTCAAGACGCGTTTGTTGTGAACGCAGCATCAGATTCCTTTTAATCACCAGTAGCGTGCAAAGAATGTTAGGAATGTTGAAAAATAAATGTGTTGCATTTAGTGATCACCATTGTTTATATATTCTTTAGTTTGCATCAGAGTACTGAGCGTCTTCCTCTGTCGTACCTCAGTGTTCACTTCAGCTCCCTAAGACACTTTAATATTCTCATCTAAATAGTTAACCAACATTATGCTGTGGTGACAGATTGTCACAAATCGGATCCATTCCAAAAACAAAGAAAATTAAGTGTTTTAAATAACGTCTTTAGCATCAACAAATTACATCTTGATATCGTTTCAGTGGAATAACGTCAATAACGAACAATCTCACAGAGATGCCAACTAAACAAACAAACACGATCTTCACTAAACTATAGTTTAAGACCTCAAGCTCAATTCTTGTTTTCAGTTCATCTGTGAAGCTTCAATTTCAACATCTACCACAAGGGGGCCTCTGGGAGGTCATACAACAAAGTACTGTAGTATTTAGTGCGTCTGTCCATTTAAGTAAAAGCTTAACGGTCCAATTGAAACAGTGAAAACTCAGATATTAAAACCTGAAGCCTGGTTTAGAACGACTGACTTTAAGCATAAAGGCAGGGCTATTTTATTAACTGCGTGCAGCTTATGTTAAGGTTTGGGGTCGATTTTACAAGTTTGAACGAATAATGAATTAAACATAAACGTCGTTGGGGATCGATCGTTCGTTAGACTTATTTTGCCGTGGCGTTAGCCCTGATTGGTTGCTGATGAGCCACACAGTGATGGACGAACACAGGACTCACGGAACAATGGCCGTCTGCTCTACGTCATCATAACCTGATTTCTTTCTGTCTTCGTTACCAGATGCTGTGAACGGATAGAAGATGAAAATCCTCAAGAAGGAAAAGCAGCAGGTTTGTACTTCGACTCACAGCTGTAGATGTAAACTTTACCTCTAGTCTGATCTGAATTATCAGGTAAATTTCCAGCATATTCGGTTTAATCCGGTTTAACGCTCAGTCATCTGAGGTAACAGTTTCTTTGTTTTTTTTTTGTGTTTATGATTTGATATCCATGAGAATGATGCTCATTTAAAATCATGAGTCAGGCGGAGCGGAAGTTTTTAACCGTGTTTTTTTTTTTTAGTACTTTAATCCATGGATGGATGATTGGATGGACTTGGAGTGGGCGATGTTGATTTAATAACAACTTAGCCGTTTTTTAGGGTTTTCAAGCAACATTATAGCAACACTAAGTAACTTCAACCTCCATTTGATCATATGTCGGCTTACAGCTCGTTGAATGACACCTCTGTCACGGCCTGAGGGGGTAAACCTTGAGGAGGGTGGCAGGAATCCTGCCTTCCACACTAAACAACTACAAATGTGCTGACTGCTTTACTGCATACGTCACTTCCCCCGTTTCTTATCTCCAACATCATCATCTGACATTGTTTCACCACCATTAGATTAATCACCTCTTCGCTATTCATCCTTCACACAGACACTGGAAACAGAAATGAACTTCAATCCAGGATCAGGATTTTACCAGGCTAGGCGCTGGTGCTCATGGGAAATGGAGTCTAACTTCAGGCTAAAACTTTACAGCTTTTGTCCACACTGGGCAGCAGAAATCAACCAAAACTGAAACTTCTTTAGTGCTGCTTTAATGTTTTTAAAATTAAAAATAGGGATGCAGAGTTTTGTTCTTTCTATGAGGTGTCGTTCTGTTTTCTCAGTTGAAATGTGAGGAGATTTAAGCTGACGTGTCCGTTTGTTGTTCCTTCCCTTGTCTGTTTATCAACCTGTGACATCTTCAAACAACAGAGCGATAATGTCGTCGCCCCACAGCGAGTGTCTGTCCAGTGTGGAAATGTGTGGGCACGGCTGCTGCGCCACTTTAAACCAGTGATGAGAAAGTGCTCAGCTTTTTGCTTGGGTTTAGGCTTCTCATTTATTCGCTACACCAGAAATATCGTGTTCAGTTGAGTTTTGCATTTGTCATCCAAAAGCAGAAGTTTGTCAGATGCTTTGCAGAATGATTTCTCTGCAACGTTGATACCAGACATGATAAAGGACATTAACAAATGAAAATGCTGATATCATAGTTTAAAGAAAAGAATTTGCATGCAATTAAATGCTTGAATTGAATGTTTTGTAATACAGAATAGATGCAGTAAAATGCGTGTTACATCCTCTAGTTACATCTCTGAAATTGTGACCTTATGCAGTTTTGCTCATGTTAAAGCTTCCAGTTTAGAGTACAAAGAACCTGAGGAACGATGAAATATATGCTTTAGGTGTGAAAAACTGGTCATAAGCTGAATATATTTCCAGTGGAGTATATTTCAGTTACTTAAACAAGGATATTACGTCTCCAAATCCAAACTTCTAGTGTTAAAGAAAAAAACTCTCGTGGTTTCATCCTCCTAAAGGGAAGATGGGCCTCAACTTTTCTCTGTCTCTCAGAAGCTATTAAAAATGTCTGCTGCTTTCCTTAAAGCTCAGTAAAGAAATTGCAGATGCGTTGAAACCTGTCATGCATGAGTTCCCTGTGTTGACACATCAGCGAGGATGTTTATTACCACCAAATATTCTTCCACATGTCCAGTCAAGTAAAAAGGACCTTTGTACATGAAAGTCAAATATACTGAATTTAAACAAATGCACCTAAACCACATAAAGATCTATAAAGAGAAGATATTCAAGTGAACATGATATCTTCACTTCTCAGAAAAGTTTCTGTACTGCCTCAACACTCTGGTGCGTTCAAGGGATGTCTGTAAAACTATGATGAGTTCAGTACCTTCGGCCATTTTCAAACTTAAAGAAAACAAAGAAAATAATACTATAACTAAGGCTGCACGATTATGACTAAAATTACTGTAATCACAATTATTAATCACGATTATTCATTGTGTCTGGAAAAACATATTTTACCATATGTCAGCAATTTTTTGTAAGAAAATGAATCTTTAAATTAAAATAGGTGATAATAATGAAAAGTACCCAATAGTTTAAGATTAAAAGTTCTGACCGAACCTGTTAGTGTACAGTGAAATCTCAAAGTGAAACTTCAACAGAAATGTAAAAATATAAGAGCTTATAGAGAAAAGACCAGCGTCTATCTAGGACATCAGTGTTGCCCGTTGCTGTAATGATTGTCTGAGTTGCTGCTGGACATGTAAGGGGATTTTGTGAGTTAGCGTTAGGTTTAGCCTTCATGCGTTCGTCTTATTCATGGCTGTGATGTTTCTTCAGGTGGTTTAATAAGTTAGTTGTTATTCTGACACAACTCTGTTTCTCTCTATATATAAAAACTTCTTCCTGTTTAACAACCTTTTGCTCTAAATTAGAAACTAGTCCAGAAATGGATGTAGAGCCGTTTCAAGGCACAAGCTCCTCACATGCATCCGTTTCTTAGCCAGTCGACATGATGAGCTCTCATTGAACACGCCGCCGCCGTGGTGTTCTGTACTTATGGTGGCAACATAAAGCTTGTGCGCTCTCGTTCTGACGTGTTGTTACGCTCGTGTAGAGCGTTATTTGTAGTGTTGAGACGATGATGCCGCCATATTTACTCTCTGGTTACTGAAAGGTGTGCGCCTGCTGGACGGTTTAATGACCTTCACTGTGCGTTCGCCCCCTGGTGGTTGGTAGATGTGATAACAGATGCAGGCGCTGCAGCAGAGCTCACAGTTTTAACCTAAATATCGTTGGCGGTCAAGTTCACTTAATTGTGGCCCCCAAAATCGTGATCACGGTCAAAATAGGATTAATTGTAAAGCCCTAAAAGGAACCCATGAATAAAGCATAAACGGTGTGGGCTTTCTATGTAGAAGAACATTTGACACAACTTATGGGATAATAATGAATAGTTTCATCTTTTTTTAACATTTTGAACCACAAAAGTAATAATTGGTGATTTCTTATACACTATCGCATAATTGGTACCATAGTGGAAGTGAGGAAGCTGAGTTGGTATCGCCTCCTTCTACTGACCGTGCATGGATAAGCAGGTTAAGACGGTGAATTTGATGGCGACATCGTGGTGATTCGGAGTTGCTTTTTAATCTGTTTTCGTCTCGTATGTATTTATAAATCATTTGACAAACGGATATTGGTCAAAGTGAGATGGCCGGTTAGTATTTGCCGGTAGTTCAGTAATTCATTAATTCAGCTCTCCGTCGTTACTGTGAAAGGAGGTTTGAGCATTGATGGAACTGCAGTCTT
>JAVLVB010000259.1:83946-119045 GCA_032876305.1 Orestias chungarensis
CTGCTTCAACTCAGACATGTTTTGGTCTCAGATGTTCACTTAAAGAAGACTTTCCTACATTTTCCTGCTCCGCCATCTTGCTCAGGGCAAATGTGTTTATGAGCCATGCGCTAGCAAAACAAGGCTAACGATTGGCTGATTTCTTCTTCTACTGCTCCACTGGTAGTTCACAGCGTTAGGTAGCTCATTACTGCCACCTGCTGACCGCAGATATAACAGATGGTGTTAAAAATGGATGCGTGCGGTAAAATTATAAAGCAACTAATTGACGAATAAATTAGCTGTCAACTATTTTAATCGATTTTAATCAATTAAATAGATTCGTTTTTTCAGCTCTGGTCTTCTGTCTGTTCCTTCCAGCAGAATCACAAACTAAACAATTACTTTACGACGGCCTATTGGACTAACAAAGTAGTAGTCTGAATTGTTTATTTAATTAATTTAATTTAGCTGAAATATGGGTAATTCGCCCTTACTGCATAATAAACACTTATTAATGATTTGAAACTCGTTTACATTTGAATTAATAACATATTAATCTATTTATTAGTCATCTCTAAGGGGAACATCATTGTAAAGTTGTTGTTAGAAAATAGGATCCAGCTGGTTTCAGAACTCATCAGCAAGTTTTCTCTTGTTTTCTTACTTTAACTCTAGTGGTAATCTGTTGTAACATTAAATAATCTGCAGCTTGGTTCTCTGCTGAGGCTCAATCAGACATTTCTGAGGAAAAATGTGACCCAGTCATAGTTTTTATCGAGTTAGCTTTGACTAGGTTGTTACAACCTGAATTTGAATCTGGTTTATATTTAGTTCATTTTACGCATCCGGGAAGGTTTTTTTATTTTTTGTAGTAAGATCCTTAGATCCTCGTAACTGCTCTGCCAGCCTGGTCTGGTTTGCGTTTGCTTTGTTTACGTCTAACGGATGCGTTGATACTTTTAACACTCGCGCCGTCCGTGCTGCGTTTAAGCCGAGTGCTAAAAGGCTGCAGCGTCCTGCAGGCTGACAGAGGAATATTCTGCATGTTAAGTGTTTAGTCACAGCATAATTCACAGCAAACCAGCACGTGCTCAGAATGTGACTTTGCTTCAGTTCCACCACTATTATTCACTATTGTTGTTTACTCCAACCTTTCTGTCCAGCATCAGAATCGTAAAGCTCCTTTTCTCACATTTAACTTTCTCTCCATCTCCACATTAGCTCCACATGTTTCCGCTTACTTTCATAACGACGTCTCATCTTTTTAGTTTGTGATGATTTTGAAAAGGGCAGCTGCAATAATTTGGGATTATATAATATTCACCTGCTGCTTTATCCGTTCTGGTGTCGCTCTAGTTTTCTTTCAATGGAAAAAAGCAGAAAAGCCCTTTTTTTTTAATATGATCAACCTCCTGACTTGATTTATAATACTCAACATAATTGTTAAGGATTTACAAGAACAAGCAGAAGCTTGAGAAAAACCCACTCTTTAAAATTTTTCTGGAATCTAGTTCTGGCCTCAACGATTAGCATTCGGAAGGAAATGTCCAAAATTTAATTATAGAGCAGCCAATTTTCAAAATATAGGCTGATGTTAATATTGATAAGATGCCTCTTAAACAATATTTACCAATATAATTTGTATATATCCTGTCTTGACTCTGAAAAAGAAGCTGCAGCCTCAGAGACGTTCAGATTCAGTTTAATGCACAATGAAAGGTACAGGTGGAGACGTAATAAATATGAAAACACAACACATAGAAGAACTCAGTGCTGGGAGAAAAGCTATATAAAACAGTTTACTAATATAAAAACCTGATTATTGCACAAATTCATGGCTCTGACAGCAGTTGAACAGAAGCTGTTTTTTAGTTTTGATTCACCCGGTACCGTCCGCCCGACAGCAGCGGCTCAAACACAAAATGTCCCGGGTGGAAAGATTCTTTCAGCTGTGAAGGTCCTCAAGTGTCGGCCTCAAATAAACCGCCTAGAATGTTTATCTGCTCCAGTTAAACATCCCACAATCCTTTGCTGCCTCTCTATCACCGTCACATGACCAAAAACGTCGCATAACTCTCCGCATCCTCTTCTGACAAACGAATGTAAACGTCACGAACGTTTAATTAAACATCGATCCGACCGGCAGAGCTCCTGGGAACCACTTATGTTCTTTGGTGCCAGGAGGACACAAGGAAGGTCGTACATCTTAGGTTCCTCCGTGTGTGATAAAGCATTTTAGGCTGTTTTTGTTATTGTCGTTTTGTCATTACCATTAGAAATAGGCAGTTATAATTGTTCTTTGAGGGGAACGCAAGTATTTTAAGATTTTTAGCTATTTGGGATGGTCCACTGGGACAATAAAGATTCCAATTAAAAAAAAATAAAGAGAATATAAAAACATGTTTTGTTTCCAAATCTTATTCTCAAAGACGGCTCGTTTCAGTTTTGATTCATTTTTAAATCAAAGTCTATTTAAAATGGGGAAGAAGATGGAAAAATATCAAACGTACGCAGCCCCTCTGGTGACATGGGTGGAAAAAATATATATTTCGTGGCCACGGATGAATAATGGATGAATGAGATCCTGTTCCATGGCCATGACTTGTTTAACACGGCGGTAAAGTTAGCAGAGCTCCGTAGAGACAGCGGTGTCTCCCTCCTGTGTGGGCCGAGGCAGGCGGACTGATAACGTCAAAAAAGTTCAGAACCAAACAAGAATTAATAGCTTTCTTGTTACGGCACACAATGACAAAACTTGTTTTAATCCAGGTTTAACCCATTTTATATTTTTTATTAACTTCTACTGTAAATACTTGGCATATTTCTTCAATAGCCCCCAGGTCATGGGTTAAATTTGGATAAAAAACAAGTGTGGCCCATCTGTGCCATCTATTAGACCAATATAACACTGATTTAGTGTGAGTAGGTCACATGACCTGGCAGCTATTGAACAAAAAAGACAAATTTGATAAAGGATTTCGTTCCCAAGTAATATATATATATATATATATATATATATATATATATATAAAGAGTGATGTGTTGGTATTTGGGTCATGCGGTGGTGATGGTGATGTTATGGATGCCAGGATTGTGAGGTCGTTTTGTTCAGTATGTTGTGAAGGGGGCAAAAGATTGTTCAGTAAATGTACTCGGTGAGTTAAACTACCTGGATGAGGCGAGGAGCTTACTCCCGCTCGTTTGTGTCTATTGTTCTGATTCCAGATGTTCACTGGCCTCCTGAAGCACACGCCACCCCCCGCCTCGCCAGCTGCAGCCCCCTCTGCCTCGGAGCAAGGTAGCATCGCACAAGCCACAGTTCCCACAATCCCACGGGGACACCTGGTCGTCGGCTCCAAGGACCAGCTCCGCATCCTCACCCCCGTGGGCAGCACGTCCGCGGCCAACCACTGCGCCGCCGTCGGCACGGCAAGGTTGCACACCTCCCTGGGCGAGGAGGATGAGGGAGGGGGTGGGGGCAGGGTGAAGAAGAAACGAAAGAAAAAGGACAAGCGGCAGTGGGAGAAGGTGGAAGCGGACGAGGAGGGAAAGGAGAGCAGCAAACCAAAGAAGCAAAAGGAGGAGAAAGAGACGACGGTGCTTCTGACGCTGAGGAGGAGCAAGGAGCCCAAGGGCGGCAAAGAGAGGAAGGAACGTCGTACAAAGGGAAAGGGGGGCAGGAGGGAGAGCGGGACGGATCGGAGGAATGTGGCGGGTGGGAAAACGCCGGCGCCTGCCAAGGCCTCCGAGCAAGCTCAGGTTCCTGTAAAAGTTCCTGGGAAAAGAGGACGGAAACCGAAGGTCAAAGTCCTGCCTGCGGTGAACCAAGGTACGTAGCATCATGTTTAGCTCGGCTCTGGGGACGGATGCTGGTGATGCTCCCAATGATACGGCGGATATGTTAACATTTAATATCACATAGAAAATCAGTTGTTGGATTAAAACAGATTTCAATCAAATGTGGACACATCATTTAAATGTTACTTTTAACTTGTGACGCATGTTTTCCCCCCACGAGCAGCTAAATGGTTTGATAATAGGGTCTCCATGCCTAAAGAAGGGACTTGATTTGACTAGTAATGTCCCGTTTTAACTTCTCGTAGCAGGAACTCAAGTTAACAAGACGCCGGCGGACCAGATCCACGGAAAGTGTCATGGCCTGGCCAACAGCAAGTCTGCAGTCCCCGCTGCGCCGAAACAGAGAGGCCGCAAACCCAAGTAAGAACAACCTGTAGCTCGGACCAGCAGAATCAGACTGTATGACCTAAATAGCAAACTCAAATAGCTTGGCGATGCATGACAGAGTTATAGCTCAGTCTGCCACAATTAAAGGGAATTTAACGTAGATATTTTCATCAAATCTCTGCAAAAGTGATGTTGTGGCAAAAATTCGGTTCATATCAAGTTGGTTCTAATAAAATTTTAAGCCGACCAGCTTCAGATCCGACAACATTTGGTCCAGTTTAGATACATTAACATTCACTCCCTCGTTTTAAGTTCTCAGTGGAAGCACAAACGCATGCTTGAAGGAAGCTGGGGGTGACGGTGGGAAGGAAAAACCGCTCTAAACTTGAAATTCAGAGATTAATTATTTTCGTTTGAGGAGAAAAATGGAAGTGCAGTAGCCATGGTTTAACACATAGAGGGCAGCTATAAGAAGGTTGCATAAGAGGAACCAGAAGAAATCCAATTTATCAGCTTGTGGTTTGTCACTATTATTCACCAAATCCTGAACAAACATGGCCGCCGTGTGGAACTTTGACCCTCTGTGAGACTGATGTGAAGTTTGTGTCCTGCAGCGCGGGCCGTGAACAAACACCTCACTGGAGGAAACGCATCAAAATGTGCATTCATAGCAGTTTTACAAGAGAAACTTTCAGGAAGAACGTTTTAGACTTACAGTGACAAAAATGAGGAGGTGCATGACCATAGTCGTGTAGGAATAACAGCAGGCGTGGCTAACATACAGCGAATGGTCGATAGAGGATTTCAGAATAACAGTCCAGGCTGTTTTCATTCATATTAATGTTCCAAAAAAAGTTTCATTTGAGGTTTTAGTGTGTTCAACATTAGAGCATCAGCTCCTATCTGGCACCTGGATGAGGAAGAAATACTCTAAAACACCTCAGTGGTACTGAAAATAGCAAACTCTTCCCGCTGACGTATGTGATGTCGGTAAGTGCTACCATAGGTGGTAGTACCTGCGTATTCACTTCAGGTTTTTGACCAACACAGCAGAGCCTGTTTTGCATAAAGGAGCCAGAAACCGAGACTGCTTGTAAGAGATGGATTTTTGAAATGGGTAAATAAAACTGCTCCGAACGTCATTAAACAGTCATCAGAGATAACGACGGTCTGTGTGCAGAGAGCCTGAGGGGCCCTAAAAGATGAAACTAACCCAGATCCAACTGGTTCTGCCAGATGCTGTCTGCTTACAGACTCAGGAGCCGTTTGTTTCCTCGGGCCACAGAAACTAATAGTTGTGCGCCTTCGTCATTTATTTAGTGGCATCACGTTTTGTTTAGCAACCCTTAACTGTGTAGAAAGTTGGTAATTGAAGTGAAAGTAATGTGAGCCTCAGATTTCATTTCATTAGAAATCCCACATGTGTTTCAGACCGATGTCCGTTTACATTCAGACGCCGCTAACAACTTCACTTTGAACGGCCCGTTTATACGCGCTGATTTTTGTCCCTCCAGCTTGAGGGAGCAGTGATACGCATTTAAAAGCTCAGATACGCTGAAGAAGCAATCATTTTAAGCCTGTGCGCACAAAGCTCGGTGTCTCGCGTGGATCTGTTTTCGTTCGCAGACTCGTCTTTGAAACTTGTCTTAAACTGATCTTGGTATTTGCAAGACGTGATTTGATTGGACGAAAGAGCTCGACTGATTTTGAATTCAGTGGCACACATAAAGCTCACCAGCAGACAACTTGTAAGGACATTTAAGGCTTCCAGGTAAAACACGGTAATTCAAATGACAGCCTTCAGATATTTTAGCAGGTCTACAAATATTCAGGTGGAGTACTCACAATAACTAAAAACAAAGATGATCACATTACGCTGGTTCTGCTGCCGAAATATGGTTTTAAACAAACTCCAACATACTCGGGCGTAGTCTTTGTGAACCGGACCGTTAAATGTTCAGAGTGTGATGAAAATTAACCTCCGTTTTAATAGGTTAATTTTACTTTGACTGAACTTCTTCCACTTGAACCGTAAATGGAGTAATGTCGTGAATACGAAAGAGGAACGTTTTGACAGCAGCGCTAATGGTTGGAGTGATATTCACTCCTCAGTGTTTCCTGATACTGATATTGACCCGATACGATGTTGGTTTGAATCTTACAGACTTTTCTTACCTTTGTAGTGTTGAATGTTAAACTCAAAGGTTTGATTAAGCAACATTACTGAAACAGAACCGGTATGAGGAAAACAACTTACCCATTTTGTTATTTGAAAATGTGAAACATTAAAATTCTACGGTTAAGCAAAAGTTATTTATTTACTTTTTATTGGACTTTAACTTAAAGTTTGGCTATATTGCTGAAATGGCTTTTCCTGGTTCCTTGTTAGCCGACACTGTTGATAAAAGCTGCTGGATAGAAATGTTGATGCGGATGTCGAAGTGTTTAATCAGAGATTTGTGGATGTATGCTGATGAAATCTGAAGCTTTTTTTTGTGGCCGATGTACATTTGGGATTTATGTAATGAAGTACGGTTGCTATTTTTCTGCGGGCGACCTCAGGATACCTTAATACGGTATTAGATAATAATTAATATTAGATAAATAATTGATTATTTTTTAACTTTTGACTGACACTAACCCCCCCAGCTAAAAGTGAACGGTCCATCGCGTCGCGTAGTGACGGCATCATCTCCGTGTGCCACCATAAAAAACACACGTTTTGGTCCCAGCAGCGGCGCCACGTCAGCGCGTCGGCCATATTGGATGAGTCAGATCTGCCCCGTAAACTAATGAAAGCAAATGGACTGAAGTTGATGCAGCACCTTACTAGTTTATCACACTTTCCTTCACTTTCATCACAGAAAACGGGACGAAATCCCGCAGAATTTAACGCAGATTTGAGAATTTTTGCTCAAATTTTTCTGGGGGGGGGGGGCTGGTTAAGGTTAAAGTTAATCAAAAATACAATAATCCATTAGTCATAGATTCACAACTGAAGAACTGAAAGATTTGCTAAATATGCTGACTGGGTGAAAGAAGAAAAAAAAGGCTCATCTTCAGTTTCTGTTCCCTCGCAGAGACCCGGGGGCCGCGCCGGTGGAGAAGAAGAAGAAAGGGAAGAGGAGAAACCAGGAGCCGACGGTCCAGCAGGGGGCGGAGAGCGACGACACCACCTGCACGTCGGCTCTCAACACGGGAGGGGACGACAGCCAGGACGCCCTGGATAATGCCGTGGGTGTCGGGGGTCATAAAAAACGACTAGTGCACTTTTCTAGGTTTTAATTTTCAATGACACAATAAATGATGAAGAATTGTTCAGAAATGATGAAGAGCCTCTGTCTGGAGGAACTGGTGAATTATTTCCTACATCAATTCATAATCTAGTGAGCCTTCAGCTGATACTTTATAAATTGCTTTCGGCTAATTTAATCACCATCAGGCAATTGTTAGTTTTCATAGTTTCATTTAATGGAAGTATTCAGAGCCACAGTTACAAGGTGTAATATCTTCTAAATAAGTCAGATATTTAAACTATAATTTATCTAATTACTGGACAACCGAGAGAAATAATATTATATCCGACGAGTTTTTCCTAACATGAATGAAAGAACAAGTTAAAGATTAAATCTTTCCCGTTCTGCAGAAGCGACGTTCGGGTCGACAAGTCAAGCGGAGGAAATACAACGAAGACCTGGACTTCAAGGTGGTGGACGATGACGGGGAGACGATCGCCGTCCTCGGCGCCGGACGCATCTCGGCGCTCAACGCTACGGCTCTGGCCTGGCAGGCGGAGGTGAGGCCGCCGCTAAGCTTTCTGGGATTTACTGCTTTCTGCTGCTGTGACCTTTTACCAGCCGAGCCTGTTTGTTCCTCTTGAGTTTTTGTTTCCTGTGCATGCTAGGTCTCTTTCTGGGTACTCTGGGTGTCCATGGCTGGTTTTTGTGCGACTGTGACCAGCCAAAGATGAATAGATGATTGTTTAATTCACTTTTCTTGTAGCTTTGTGTTCTTTCGACACAGTTTCCTGTTAAATGAACGTCGGCTGATCTGTTACTGTTTCTCAGGAACCTCCCGAGGACGAGGCCAACATCATCGAGAAAATCCTGGCCGTCAGGAAAATGAAACAGGAGGTAAAAAAAAAGGAAAAATTTAGGCCAAATCTGATGTTTTACGTTTCTAAACTTTATTTTGTTAGGTTATTTGTAAATCACTGCCTCCTTTTCTTCTCCTTAGACTTTGTCAGCGGACCAAACGGAGGACATGGAGGAGTTTTATGTCAAATACAGAAATTTGTAAGTGTCTTTGCAAACTTTCATGAACAACTGCAGCGCGGCTTTATTGTTTCTGGTCCTTTTATCTACGTCACTTCCTGCACTAAAATCGTCCCACCCCCAGAATAAATAAATCGTATCAGTTTTTTGGACAATTGATCAGCGTCTCTACAATCCGTCCGTAGACGGCAGCATCCAGCTTCAGGACCTGTTGGAGCCAGGAAACGCTTCTGATTATGATTTCATGTCCACTGAAGACGTGAATGACTGCGTTGCTCCCAGGTTTCTGCACAACAACGTTAGAACTGATGAGCTACTTTCTGTCGGAGTCAGATGCTCATATATGTAGCGGTAAAAATTAACTGTCTGCCATAAACTATCGATATCTGCTCAGATTGTGTTGCTGGCGCATTCCTTCTTCACTCAAAGTTAGCTTTTTGATACATCCTTGTTTTTCAGCAGCTGTCATGTAGAGACGCTAAAGTTTGGCTCTCGTCGTTACTGAGACTAAACCCCCTGTGTAGTTCTGAATGTAGGCCTCCTTTAAGCTCCTTCGTTAACAGTCTCTCTGACATTGGTTGACATTGGATTGGTTTTTTGGGCCCAGTGTTCCCCGGCAGGAGTGATTATCCATTTTTGGAGAGCTATGCTGGTCGGCGCGTCTCCGGAGGCTCCTCAGTTTGTCGCTGCACTTTGTGTTCTCAGGAGGCCGTGGCGTTCATCCGTGCTTTCTCCGTTTTCTGTCATTTATTCTTCGGGGACGATGAGTAAAACATAACTGGATGGATCCGAATGTTGTTGTTTTTTAATTTTTTTTCCTCTCCGCTTCATTAACAATGATTTATTTATGCGTCATAAAGTTGCAGGAAACTTGTATCTGTAAAATGTTCATTCTAGGTGATGAGCTGTAATATTCAGAGAAGTCACACGGCAGTAAAGTAGCTGCGTGTTGAAGGAACTGACATTTACATCTATTATAGTTACAACGCCTGCTATTTTCCAATCCTTGGAAGATTTGAGACATTTTTGACCTAAAAAAACGAAACTTTAAAGTAAAACGTCCTTTTCTTCCACAGTAAACTAATTTTTTTCTTGGCTCCACTTTTTTACTGCAGCCAGGCATCTGGGAGACGGTGGGATGCTCCACTAACCAAAGCTCTGCTAAATCTTCCTTCTTTGGCGTTACTCCGAGAAATGACGCGTTTCAGGTCTCAGCAGGAGACGGTTCTAGCCGAGCTATAAAAATGTGAATTAAAGGGAATCATTTATGTTCTCCACTGCAAACTGTTTGGAGAGCTGGACTGTTGAAGCGTTTGCAGTGATGCGAGCTGAGCTGAAAAGATCTGGATTTACCCGTTTATTTACGTTTTTACCTCTCATCTATGGTGACGAGCATTGATGAGGATGCATAGAGATCTGATGAAACTTGGAGATCTGAGTAGAGCCGCTGCTCCTCCACATCGAGCCGAGTCTGTTGAGACGCCTCCCTGGTGAGGTTTTCCAGTTACATCCAGCATGGACGAGACCCAGGACCCGCTGGAGGGAATAAAAATACACTTGAGGTCCCTTTAGGTCCGGCTATGTAGCAATGTGATCAGATTATCAATAATTGCACAGGAAGAGCAAAAATAGTGGGAAACAAACAAACCACGATAGGCAAACTGATAGATGTTGATAGAACGTTGAAAGACGCTTCTTTGCTATTGTCCTAATGTTCACCCAGCTGCAGAAGTTGGTGGGAATGTGGTCCAGGTAAACCATAAAGCATTTAAATAAACAGTTCACTAATGTAAGGAAGAGCTGGTTACCACAGCAGGGGCAGTTGTGCGTTGACTTTGTTTCCTCTCAGACCGGCATATGCTCACATAACTATTAAAGTACATTAGTCGGGTAATCATGAGCTCGACTCCAGTCTCGCTGGTGACAGCAGTTTACCTGTTCAGCTGATCGTCCAGTTTGTTTGTGTCATGGTCCACCTGTAAAACAAAGTAAAAAAATCCAAATCGTTAAAAAAACTAAAATATCTAGATATGGCTTCTTTGTAGATTTACTGCAGATCAGATAAAACACAGTCATCCCTCACACGTAAATTTGCATCCCAGCTAGTTTAGGGTTAATCAGTTAATTATGTTTTTAAAATAACTAAATGCTTAAAACTAGATGAGGCTAAACTTGTTTTCTCTCTTATTATTGCTTCATGTATGGTGTTCCAGAGAATGGTGTGTTTTACAGTCTCTATGCTCCAGTTAACGACTCTTAGATAAATAAATTAGGTTAAGAAATAGCTGCCAGTAATTAAATATGAGCTTGTGTTGCTACATGGACTTGTATAAGTATGAAGCCATAATGGAGGAATGCTTCATGTAGTTTATTAATTACATGTTTTCTAATGTTTTCTTTAACCCTTTTAGTTCCTACATGCACTGCAAATGGGCCACTTTGGAGGAACTGGAGAAGGATCCCAGAATCCACCAGAAGATCAAACGTTTCAGGACCAAACAGGCTCAGATGAAGCACCTGTTCACAGAGGTAAAGCCTCCCAACGAAGCTTCGACTTCCGGGTTATCTCCTCCTAATGGAGCCGTCGTCACCCCCCCACCGTGCGCGACAAAACAGTGACGTCAAAAATCGATGCATGGATGGATCCGGCCGCTGGATTGGCTGCTTAAAAAAGAAGAATGTGGCTTCATTCCCCATCCTTACTAAATCTATCATTGATAAAATTACCCAGCTCACCGCGTCTAAACGTTGGCATATCAGCCGCCCAGAAATGGGGAATAAAACGTTCTTTTGCTCTTCAGCTAGCAAATAAATGACAACATCACCTCTGAGTCGTCCTGCAGAAACTACTGGAGGAACAAATCAGCGGAGAGAGTTTCCGTAAACCTCGCTGTCGTCATCAACAGTTTAATGTCCATTTTTCTCCCTTTAGCCCGACGAGGACTTATTCAACCCAGACTACGTTGAGGCAGACCGAGTCCTGGAAGTGGCCGTCACCACGGATACGGAGACGGGAGAGGTACGTCCCATAGGCCGGCGTTGGTTCCCCTGAACGGGATCGGCGCCCTGATGCGTTCGGCTTCTGTGCGGCTGCAGGAGGTGACCCACTACCTGGTGAAGTGGTGCAGTCTGTCGTACGAGGAGGCGACGTGGGAGCTGCAGGAAGACCTGGACCCGGAGAAAATCAGGGAGTTCGAGGAGATCCAGAAGCGGCCGGCGGACCTCAGACACATGGTGAGAACGGCAACGTGTAACCAGACGGGGGTTCCAGTCAGGTGTCATGACAGGGGAGCTCCTTAAACCATGACCAGTCCTAACAGAACAAAATAGAAGTAATTAAGTAAAAATAAAGAATATAATGAATATAAGCAGTTACAAAAAAAGGTTTTACAAAGCTATTGATGAAAGTTAGGGGAAAAAAAGATCTACTGAGGTTAAACATGAATAAAACTCCAGTTACCCATTATGGACGGTGAAGGGTGATAAAATTAAATTAATGTATATAGATTTAAATAAATAAACACATAGTTAAATACATATCTGAAGATCTACCATTAATTAGTGAATTATGTCTTTAAATCGTGAAATACATCCATAAATAATTAAATACATCATGAAATTCTGAGATCTGCTATTTAAATAATAAAATGCTGATATCCTTATTTCCAGATATATTCGATTATTTCATGGTGTATTTATATTATAGCTCCTCTGCCAGCGCTGTTGTCATGAAATAATTTCAAATGTCAAACCCAGACATCAAACTCTGTTATTATTATTATTTAATTATTATTATTTAATTAGCATATTTCAGAATTTCATGTGTTTCATGATTTAACGACAAATTCAATTGATTAATTGTAGATCTACAGATATGTATTGATATATTTATATTAATGATATATTATATATTTAATTATATAATTTATTTCATGATTTCTTTATTTCATTATATAATTATTGATATATTTTAAATATATATATAATTCTGTCACCCTTCACCCTCAGTAACTTAATCAAAAAGTAATAAATAAATAATTGCGTAATAAATTTAAAATTAAGTTGATCATTCCCTAAACTACAATAGTTGGATAGAAACTGATCAATGAATAGTTTTTTTTTTGTCTTGTAGGAACGTCCACCTTCAGAAAAATGGCAGAAATTGGATCGCTCAAGAGGTTACCCGAACGGAAACCAGCTCAGAGAATACCAGCTCGAGGGAATGAACTGGTTAATGTTCAACTGGTACAACAGGTGAGCGCCCAGACGCACCGGAGGCAGAAAAAAGCCTTTTCCTGTTCTGCTCCCTCCTCCCTCATGCGCCGTTTGCCTCTGCGTCAGGAAAAACTGCATCCTGGCAGATGAGA
The DNA here is from genome assembly GCA_032876305.1 of Orestias chungarensis. Taxonomy (NCBI): domain Eukaryota; kingdom Metazoa; phylum Chordata; class Actinopteri; order Cyprinodontiformes; family Cyprinodontidae; genus Orestias; species Orestias chungarensis. Next base: position 96,755 of record JAVLVB010000259.1, read on the forward strand.
TGGGTTTGGGGAAGACCATCCAGTCCATCACCTTCCTGTACGAGATTGTCAACATCGGCATCCGCGGGCCGTTCCTCATCATCGCGCCGCTGTCCACCATCACCAACTGGGAGAGGGAGTTCCGCACGTGGACGCCCATGAACGTCATCGTGTATCACGGCTCGCAGATCAGCCGGCAGATGATCCTGCAGTACGAGATGTTTTACAGAGACGCGCAGGTAGAACCTCGGCCTGCTCGCCGTTTTCCTGTACGCGACGCCGAAAGGCGACGCCCCCCTCCTGAAGTCCTGCCTTCTCTCTCGCCCGCAGGGAAACACGATCTCGGGCGGGCTGAAGTTCCACGGCTTGATCACCACCTTTGAGATGATCATGGCCGACTGCCCGGAGCTGAAGAAGCTGCAGTGGCGCTGCGTGGTGATCGATGAGGCGCACCGCCTGAAGAACAGGAACTGCAAACTGCTGGAGGGCCTCAAACTAATGAACCTGGTCAGTCAAATATGCAGCGTCTTCTGCGTTCAGGCCTTTCGTTTTCTTACATAACACCTGATTTGCTTCACGTTCGTTCCTGACAGGAACACAAGGTGCTGCTGACTGGAACGCCTCTGCAGAACTCGGTGGAGGAGCTGTTCAGCCTGCTCAACTTCCTGGAGCCGCAGCAGTTTCCCTCGGAGAGCTCCTTCCTGGAGGAGTTTGGCGACCTGAAGACGGACGAGCAGGTGAGTACAGGTGCCTCCGTGTTGACGCCGCTGCGGCTGCCGAGGACAGCAGCCCCGTGCTACATCCCCCCTCTGCTCTCCCAACAGGTAAAGAAGCTCCAGTCCATATTAAAGCCCATGATGCTGAGAAGACTGAAGGATGATGTGGAAAAGAACCTGGCGCCTAAGGAGGAAACCATCATCGAGGTGTGGCTCTGTCTGCATGTTGGACCCAGTAAAACATTCAGAAAAGCGCCAGTAGGCTTGATCTTAGCACGTACACTATAAAAACAGAGGATATGCGAACATAAGGCTTTACCAGCCTCAATGTGGTTTACTCAACCAGAACCGGGCCGCAGGCAAAAATGAGCGCAGCTACTTGGATACAAATACAAATCATTACTTTTCATGTAAAATACGTTAAAAAATACAATATAGTTCAGAAAAATCCTACAGCAAAGCCAATTTTAGGCTTTAAAACTTCCTAATAATTTAACAAACCATCAGTTTTCGACATGACAGCAGCATCGTTTTGTCTTGGTGCCCTTCAGAAACCAAATTATGTCTAAACGTTGATTCTGACCCGAGGAGAATGTGTCCGGACTGCTGACCATCTTTATTGAATTAAACCGAAACTATTGATCTGAAACAAGGGGCCAAGTTACTAAACAAACACACCTGAACATCAGCAGCCATCAGAGACCAGGAAACAATCACAGAACCAAAGGAATAAAAGGAATTAGGTCTCCTACCCTTCAAGATGATTCTTCTTATGATTTGGTGTTAACATTTGCTTCTTTGCAATATTGAGATTTGAGTTTTGGGGGTGAATAAAGCTGTTTAGTGATTGATTTTGATGTATATTTAAATGTTTTCACTGTAGCGTAGTATTACTTCTCTCACTCCTACTTTGGACGTGTTTCCATGGGTAAAACCTCCTGACTGATATGCAGTGTTGTAGTACTCGAGGTCGGTCTCCAGACCACTTTTTGAAGGTCTTGGTCTTCGGAATCCACTACATTTTTACTCGGTCTTGTCTCGGACAAAGCGGACTCGGGATTGAATTTGTCACCTGCCCCCCTTCACACGCCCCCCACGAAAGTGCAGGTGGCAGTGAGGAGATGTCAGCCAACACATCTGTCATAAAGTTTGGTTACTTGAACCATAAGAAGTTTTTGTGCAAAACCACAGCCAAAAGAAAACACAGCGCAATATGTACGTTTTGCAAAGCAACGCTAACGGAGACGGCTGGGAAAACACGTCCAACTTTTACCCACATGAGGAAGCATGAGGATGTTGCAGTCTCTGATATTTCTAAAATGCAATCAAACTCTACTTTAAAGTCCACGGTTTTGTGGTCTTTCACAATGTCCACGTTGTGTTTATATGTTTGTGGTGTGCATGGACTTAAATATTTCTAGTTTGGCATTTGATGTCATCATTTTTGAAACTGCTTGCACATGATGGTAAATCATTCAGTATTAATCATTCAGTACAGTGTTAAACAAAGAAGGTTAAGATTTCAGCTCCTTAGTGTTTGTATTTGTTTGCTTATATAAAACAAACAAAAATTCCCACACATGAAATGTTTCCCTGCAGTTCCTTCTGATTATTTTATCAAGACATTTCATTAAACATAGACACATTTGATATAGGTCAACAAAAGAGAAGGGGTTGTAGGGTGCCTATGGTCTGCATGTCCCACATTTTATCATAAGTGTGTCCTGCAGTGTGGGACACTGGTCTTGTCTCGGTCTCGACCCCTCAAAGTCTTGGTCTTGTCTTGGTCTTGATACACTGTGGTCTCTGTCTCGGTTTAGGTGGTCTTGACTACAACACTGCTGATATGTTGTATAACTAAATCATCTGAAGTTATTAGTGGCCACTCACCAGAAACTGGCACTGCCCTGGAAGCAGCTCCATTACTGGGAAAGCATGGGTGACATATGCTGCATTAATTTATGGTGATTTGAACATGCCCACCGTCTATTATGACAGCCAGCCAGGCAAAATCCTCACACAACTTTTGCACATACAAGCTCGTACTTCATGTGATGTTTTAGTTTTTGCTTCGCTCCTGAAATTTATCGTTCCGCATTTAAAGTCTTTGTTGATCAGGCCCTGCATGTTTGGAGTAAGATTGCTGTCAAAAAGGAGTATGCAGAGCTGTAAACATTCGTGTTCGGATTTATGTGTCAATAAAGTTCTTGTACACAAAGTTCTGCTGAGATATTTCCGAGTCTGAGGGTTTGAATCTAAAAGCTGTGAGTAAAAAATGGCTCAGGGAGGAGTAATTGATCCACGATCACATCAAACACAGCAACCACTTGTTTATATAGAGATATATATGTTGATCTTACCTGTGCTGCTTCACCTGACGATGTTTTTTACTCGTACCCACAGACGGAAGAGTTAATAGTCGTAGAAGTTAGAGTTTTATTCCTAAAACTTTGCAGTCACAGCTTTTAGATTCATACTGTCAGACTGGGCCATTTCTGCCTTTGACTGTTTTTTAATGGTTCGCTCTTTCTTAACTTGATGGAAATTTGTAATATCTTGATTTAATTTTTGATATCCCAGACTTTCTAATAAGGTTTCTAAAAATCCCAACAGTTTGAATAACATCTCCTTAGAGTGGCTTAATCGGTTTTCCCTGTGGTCTGTGTGTCCAGGTGGAGCTGACAAACATGCAGAAGAAATACTACCGGGCCATCCTGGAGAAGAACTTCTCCTTCCTCTCTAAAGGAGCGAACCATCACAACATGCCCAATCTTATTAACACCATGATGGAGCTCCGCAAGTGCTGCAACCACCCCTACCTGATCACAGGTGAGTCTAGAACGCCTCGCATCTGGAGCACGGGATTTTAAAGCTACAGTAAACCTTTATTGATTTGTTGCAGGAGCTGAGGAGAAGATCTTGGAAAGCTTTAGGAAAAGCCACCATCCAGACCTGCCAGACTTCCAGCTGCAGGCTATGATCCAGGCGGCCGGAAAGCTGGTTCTGATCGACAAGCTGCTGCCCAAGCTGCTGTCGGGGGGGCACAAAGTGCTGATCTTCAGCCAGATGGTCCGCTGCCTGGATATCCTGGAGGACTATCTCATCCAGAGACGGTGAGCCGCCTTAAATGAGAAGGACTTGGACCTCAGTGAAGGTGCTAAAGCACTTTAAGATTAGCGCTTTAGCTCTTTTGCTAACACAGAGAGTGTTTAGCTTCCCCTATTTTACTTCTCTAGATGGATTCAAAGTCCTAATTTACGTTATACGATTTAAACAAAGTTCGATTCTGTGTTGAACTTTCCAAGTGTTAATAATTTTTCATATAGTTCTCAGATTACATTCCTGACAGTTGCGCTTGATTGTGCAATTGAGCTTCATATCCCATTAATAACTATTTTACACAAGAAACATGCAGGAATTAAACAATTCTGACTGGTGAGAACAAGATACAGACATGAATACAATATCTAACGCCACCATGGAACATGGAGGTTATAAATAAATTGGTACAGAAGGGTTGCAGTTAAACTTTGAATGGGTTTAATCAGTTGCACTTAATTTTATGTAGTATAACAAATATAGGACATCTTTCTGTTTTAAAGCAACATTAAGTAACTTTTTAAGCTTCATGAAATATTTTTATAACTTCTGTGATCAGATGTCGACTCACAGCTCGTTCAACCAAAACTGAAACTTCCTTCGTGTTGCTTTAATGGGTTTGAAGTTAGCGCTTCAGCATTAGCTACTGCTAAACAACAGGGCGCTTTAGTGACTAATATGCTTGATTAGTGGTTTAGTGTTAGTGGAAAATGGACTTTTTCACTATCACTCCCTTAACTGCTCTGTGTCTCAGTTTCTAAGAAAACAGAATATTTGCATTTAAACTGATTATACAGTGATTGTTTGTATTTGAGGGATTCGGAGTAAAAGAGGCTGATTATACATGCAATCTAAACATTTCAGGCTTCGTCTGTAGCATATTTGAAATAGCTGAGAGGTCATCCGTGCGGTAACGTCTCCGGTTTGTTTGGCCTCAGCTACACGTACGAGCGCATCGACGGCCGAGTGCGAGGAAACCTGCGGCAGGCGGCCATCGACCGTTTCTGTAAGCCTGATTCGGACCGCTTCGTGTTTCTGCTGTGCACCAGAGCGGGAGGACTGGGAATCAATCTGACGGCGGCCGACACCTGCATCATCTTCGACTCCGACTGGAACCCGCAGAACGACCTGCAGGTGGGTGAGGGGGAGAGCCGAGGGACAGAGCAAGGAGAGGCTTTTAAAATGCGGCTCCTGCTTCCACTTGGCCCGGTTTTATTTAAGGGTGTAGTTCATAATCCCCGGCTGGACTGATGCTTCAAAGGCACGCACAGAATAATGAATAACGAAGCGAGCAGCTCATGTTGCCTCATCCTGGCGGGTATTCCTCCTCCAGATGAATTAGACCTTTTCATGCTATACGAGGGCTTATTTTTTACGTGGAGCCACAGAATATGGTTGCAGTTTGTGAGATAGGTTCACATCTTCTACAAGTCAGCCAGAATCTGTTTCCTCCATTCTCTGACACAGATTCATCAAAAAGCTAGCCTGAAATATATTAAATTCCTACTGTCTGAAGCAGCAGAAGGCTTCCTAGTTAACATCCAGACGACTATTAGGATTATCTAGGGACCTCTTATAATTTGTAATAATTGCAGATGATGTGTGTGATCTTAGTCCCATGTGAATGCGCCACGTCTGTAATTTGTAAAGTAATAATTACCCACCATAATAATTACTAGTACTGTGATTGGGTGACGGTTGTAGTTTTTATTGCACCTTTTTCTAATTATTGCTGGTCGAGGGATTGGAGGCTGTGGTTGAAATTAGTAAAGCCAGTTTTGAAAGCATTTTTAGTCCAAACTTCAGTGTGTTGACGAATTATCTGGAGAGTGATCCGCAGACAGAGATCCACCAAAGGGGCTCGATGTGGATGATACGTGTAGCAGCACACAGTAATCAACATCTATTAGACATAAATTAGCTGTTAGCCTTCCTGAAATGTTAGCAGCATTGTCAGCGTTCAGGTGTTACTAGAACATCAGTGTAATGGTTGCTGTAATGGTTGTCTGGGTTGCTGCTGGACATGTAAGGGGACTTTGTGTGTTAGCGTTAGGTTTAGCCTTCACGCGTTCGTCTTATTTATGTCTGGGATGTTTTTTCAGGTGGTTTAATAAGTTAGTTGTTATTCTGACACAACTCTGCTTCACTTTCTACATAAAACTTCTTCCTGTTTATCGTCTCTTTGCTCTAAATCAGAAACTAGTTCCGACGATGGATGTGGAGCCATTAAACACGCTGCCACCGTGGTGTTCTGTACTTATGGTGGCAACATAAAGCTTGTGCGCTCGTTCTGACGTGTTGTTACGCTCGTGTAGAGCGTTATTTGTAGTGTTGGCACGATTATGCCGCCATATTTACTCTCTGGTTACTGAAAGGTGTGCGCGACTGTGCGCCTGTTGGACAGTTTAATGACCTTCACTGTGCGTTCGCCCCCTGGTGGTTGGTAGATGTGATTAGAGATGCAGGCGCTGCAGCAGAGCTCACATTTTAACGTAAATATCGACGCTTCCCTCCAGCATCGTCTTAACGCTCGCCACTGATCCCTCGCCTTTCTCCAGGCTCAGGCCCGCTGCCATCGGATCGGCCAGAGCAAAGCGGTGAAAGTCTACAGACTCATCACAAGAAACTCGTACGAGAGGGAAATGTTCGATAAGGCCAGTTTGAAGCTGGGCTTGGACAAAGCCGTCCTCCAGGACATCAACCGCAAAGGAAGCCTCAATGGGGTGAGAGTCGGCGACAAAAAGCAAAACCGCAGGATGGGACCGGGCTTCAAGCTTAAAGTCCCTCTGCTCCTGCAGGTGCAACAGCTTTCCAAACTGGAAGTGGAGGACTTGTTGAAGAAAGGAGCGTACGGCGCTCTGATGGACGAAGAAGACGAGGGCTCCAAGTTCTGCGAGGAGGACATTGATCAGATCCTTCAGAGACGAACTCAGACCATCACCATCCAGTCTGAAGGGAAAGGCTCCACGTTTGCAAAGGTCTGCAGCTTCCAGATACGTCTGCTGAAGTAATTCTGTGTCATTTGGCTGTTTGCCGGTTTTTATTTTGGTTTGTTCTCTGTGTCGGTTCTCCAGGCCAGCTTTGTCTCGTCAGGCAACAGGACGGACATTTCCCTGGACGATCCCAACTTCTGGCAGAAATGGGCAAAGATAGCCGAGGTGGAGATCGACTCCAGATCAGAGAAGGTACGTATGAAAACCATTAATTACTCAATGAAAAGTTTGTAAAAGTGCCATTTCAGGAACTTGCTGAATCTTAAGACCAACGGATATCAAATTTCTATAACTGCCGAATTTTATTTACCACTTTTTCTGCTTTTGAGGAGTTTGTTTTAGCTGTTGGAGGATGGAGATAAATAGTTTGGGTTTTTAGGGTTTTCTTGTATGTCCGATTTTCTCCATGATAACTATATGTAACTATAAATAACTAAATATCTAAATTCCTACAAAGATCCACATGTCCTACTGTACATTCTTCCATTTGACGCCATTTTTACCCATTTTTACTTTGTGTCACTTGTCCAGAAGTAAGTTATTCTGACGGAAACATTATTATTTGTGTTAGCCAGTAATGCCGTACTAAGGTATCCTGAGGTACCCAATAGAAAAATAGCAACCGTACTGATACTACCGTATCGGTCCGATATCGGCCACAAAGAAAGCTTCAGATTTTATCAGCATACATCCAAAAATCTCTGATTAAACACTTCGACATCCGCATCAACATTTCTATCCAGCAGCTTTTATCAACAGTGTCGGCTAACAAGGAACCAGGAAAAGCCATTTCAGCAATATAGCCAAACTTTAAGTTAAAGTCCAATAAAAAGTAAATAAATAACTTTTGCTTAACCGTAGAATTTTAATGTTTCACATTTTCAAATAAAAAAATGGGTAAGTTGTTTTCCTCATACCGGTTCTGTTTCAGTAATGTTGCTTAATCAAACCTTTGAGTTTAACATTCAACACTACAAAGGTAAGAAAAGTCTGTAAGATTCAAACCAACATCGTATCGGGTCAATATCAGTATCAGGAAACACTGCGGAGTGAATATCACTCCAACCAATCACGTCGCTGAATCGCGTTTTTCTGGAGGGCCTGGCAGTCATTCTTTACGTCTCCAACACATAATCTGATGTAGATCCATCCATCAATCCGTTTGTACATCTGTGCATCCACATTTATTGTCAATAGTTTGTAAATGTATCCGTTGGTCCATCCACCTGTACATTTATCCATGTTCAAACATTCTCTAATGCAGCTTTTTTTCAGAAGCTTAACCACTGTAGGAATATCTGCCAGAACTTTCTGATGATGTTTTATGTCCTCTGACACAGTTTGGACAGCTGAAGTGAAAGCTGTGCTCCCAACCCAGATTTCTCCTCTGTCCTCCCATTTCATTCGTGTTCCCAGGAATCCCTGGTGATCGACACGCCGCGTGTGAGGAAGCAGACCCGTCACTACAACTCGTTCGAGGACGATGAACTGATGGAGTTCTCGGAGCTGGACAGCGACTCGGAGGAGCGGCCCTGCCGGACCCGGCGCCTGGGGGACCGCACCAGGCGGTACCTTCGCGCGGAGTGCTTCCGGGTCGAGAAGAATCTCCTGATCTTTGGGTAAAAACTAGAGAAAGTTTATATTCGTCTTATCATGTAGGATCTGAACGGGGAGCAGTCAGCAAGACGTTTTAAAAATAGTAATACTTTTATTTAAAGCTCGAATTTGGAAAGTCACATGACTGGGGGTCTGGGTTCAAATCCTCTGGGGCCTTTGGCTAGACCCTTGGCGCTACTTCCTACTTTGGATCCATGATCGGTCCTGTGCTCACTCTTTCATCTCTAATAAGAGAAATACGAGATGGATGTTCACCAATCAGTCTCTCCATTCTGCGATCGCAGAAAATACAGCAAAATCAAGGAAAGCTCCCAGAATATTCGGCGCATAATTCTTAAAAAGCTGCGTATTAACCGCATTAATAGCGTCTAAGTGCAGAAATCACAGAATTAGCTTAAAGCGTAGTCTAACTAGTAAGCAAGTAAAGCAAATGGACTGAACTTAACCAGTCTAAAGCCTTAGTTAGCATGCTAACATTTGCTTAAAGGATTAAGGTTAGCATGCTAACACTAGTCTAAACCATTAGAGTTAGCATGCTAACACTAGTCTAAAGCGTTAAAGTTAGCATGCTAACACTAGCGTAAAGTGTTAGTTAGCATCCTAACACTAGCTTAAAGGATTAAGGTTAGCATGATAACACAAGCCTAAAGCGTTAGTTAGCATGCTAACACCAGTCTAAACCATTAGAGTTAGCATGCTAACACTAGTCTAAACCATTAGAGTTAGCATGCTAACACTAGCTTAAAGTGTTAGTTAGCATGCTAACACTAGCTTAAAGCGTTAGAGTTAGCATCCTAACACTAGCTTAAAGGATTAAGGTTAGCATGATAACACAAGCCTAAAGCGTTACAGTTAGCATGCTAACACTAGCTTAAAGCGTAGTCTAACTAGTTAGCAAGTAAAGCAAATGGACTGAAGTTGATCCAGCGTCTTACTACAGGAGCTTTAAGTTAGTTACAACTGGCTTTGTTCTTAGACAGATTCTGGATTTCAGAACTAAGCAATGTTCATATTTAGCTCATACTACGTTATAGATGACCTTAAATGGTCCAAGACTCTAAGTTAGCATAACGGCACTAAATAACTGGCTCAGCTATGTTGCTATGTTATGTCATGTTTGCTGCTGACTACAGTGAACCCTCGTTCACCTTTCACGGTCTCGCTGCTTCACGGATTGGCATCGTGCATTCTGATTGGCCATCTTCTTCTTCTCTACCTGTGTGTCAACAACGTTGCGGTTTAATGTGTACACGTACGTAAAACAGCTTGGAAAATTGAAGTTTGCAAATTGGTGGCATGTCGGTTTATAGGAATCTTCTTGCCCAGAAGAAAAAAGAGCGACAACTACCGATAAATATGTTCTTCTCTTTTTCTTCACTTTTATATTTACTTTTATCGCCGCTGCAAGATTTTCTCCTGCTCTGCAGCTCTAATTTCAGTCTTGTTTTCCAGCTGGGGTCGGTGGAAGGACATCCTAAACCACGGTCGGTTTAAGTGGCACCTGGCAGAGAGAGACATGGAGGTGATCTGTCGGTGAGGAAAACCTGTCAGAAAATGCAATAATGTGACTACAGCCAGCTCGCAGACGGCGCTCTCAGACTGTTTTTGTTTGTTAGGGCTTTGCTGGTTTACTGTCTGAAACACTATAAAGGTGATGACAAGATTAAGAGCTTCATTTGGGATCTGATCTCGCCTTCCAAAGACGGACAGGACCATGCGCTGCTCAACCACTCGGGTTAGATTTTCAGTTCCTTTACTCCACAATCGCTGCTCTTACGTCACCTGTCGGTTTGGCTCATGCATCCCGTTTTGTGTGCACAGGTTTGTCCGCTCCGGTTCCTCGGGGCAGGAAGGGGAAGAAGCTGAAGAACCAGCTGAACGTCCCCGATGTTAAAAACGCAGACTGGCTGGTCCACTGTAACCCCGAGGTGGTGCTACAGGACGAGAGCTACAAGAAGCACCTCAAACAGCACTGCAACAAGTCAGTCAGGGTTTACAATCTCGTTATTGGCTTCTGTTTCCAAATCATTGCAAATCAAGAACCAGGTTTACAAATTTATACATGTTTTAGTTAGTGATACCTAGCAGTGGTGAACATCCAGTAAAGCCTTTTCTATTTTGTAAATCTCAGGGTGCTGCTGAGGGTGAGGATGTTGTACTACCTGAAGGTTGAGGTTCTGGGTGAGGCCGCTAATCAAGCTCAGGACGGGGTATCTGCCAGGTACGCAGCGGACGAGGCAGATGTTGAAAGCAAGTTATGAGGAGATACTAGCTCCAGATTTCAGGTGTTGGTTTGTTAATTGACAGTAAACTGGAGGTTCCGCTGCCCGACATCGACTACATCGAGATTCCTGTGACGTGGTGGGACGCAGAAGCTGACAAGTCTCTGCTCATAGGGGTCCACAAACACGGTGAGACGTGGAAAGTTGCTCGTCCCTCCTCCAACAAATCTCCTGTTACCTCTGAAGTTCAAAGTTCACCCAAAAAGCAAAACGTCTCGTTAGATTTCATTAGATTTTTGAAATGTTTTTTGCATGAATTGTGACGGGCTCTTTGTCTGCTGTCCTCCGCCAGGATACGAGCGATACAACGCCATGCGTGCCGATCCAGGCCTGTGTTTCCTGGAAAGAGTTGGGATGCCGGACATCACAGCTCTGTCTGCTGAGCAGGGAGGATCGGAGGCGGCTGCTGAACTGACAGACGGGTAAAAACCTGTAATCATTCAAAAATAGATATAAAACGGATTAATGCATGTCAGAGTTTTCATCTGGACTGGAAAAAGTGCGTCACATTTGTTGATTTGGTTCAAGTTAACAGCAGGTCGAGGTCCTTAATTTCAATGTTTGTTGTTGAATTTGGATTTTCTTTTGGCCTGTTTATAGTTTATAGGACTGATAAATAAAGAGGTCTGTCTGAACTGTTGATCACAAAGTGACCTGCAATCGCCGAAAAACAGCAGCGCCGTGTTTACGTCAGTCACGACGGACGCCTCGTCCTCCAGGAGTAATTGTGTTCCCAGCAGGACAGAACGCTGGCGTGAGAAAGCTCATCCTGTTCTCTCTCTGGTGTTTGCCGGTGCTACTGCCTTCCTGATCACAACCCGGCTACACCCAACCTGACACATCATGAATTGAACAGAAACGGCACACAGTTGTGTTTTTAACGTGTGCTAATCAGAATCTGCAGGCAGAGGGAAGATCTCCTCTGGTTTCCCAGCTAGTCTGGACCAGAGTAGAATCAAAAGCAGATTCAGGAAGCTGAATTTCAGATGCTGTGGGGTTTAAGTGAAGCTTCACTTCCTGCAGCACCGCCTGTGTAGAAAACAGCTGCGCTAATGTGAGCGTTTTAATAGAGCAGCTGTTGTTGATCTGTCGTCGTCTCCGTGGACCATCTGGACCGTCAACATCCTCTGGACAAGGTCAGATTTTCTCCTGGTTTAGAGTCAGGGATGCCGGAAGTGTCTGATCTGCTTTGGATCTGTTGGCCGAGTTCATGCAGTTGCTGGACGTCCTTGTAAATGTTTGGATTCTGCCATGCAGTTGAAACTGTTGGCCTCCTCGCCAGCGCGCTTATGTTTCTTTTATAGCTTCTCTTTCAGGTTCAGGTCTGGGATTTTTCATTTGTTGCTTTGCTGCATTGTTTCCGGTTTTCAGAGTGTTTTCTTTTTTGAGATCACTGCAGCGGTTCAGAACAGCCTTAACTCTGATGTATCTCTGTTGTTAACTGATTTCTGCTCTTTTCTGGTGTCTTTTCTTTGGTCTGCAGCTGTAAAACCGAGGAGCCGAAGGACAAGCCGGAAGACAAAGCGAACGGAGCGGAGGATCAAGACGAGCAGAGACAGGTAGCGCTCCCCAGAGAGCTGATGAGGGATCACACGATTTTGTTTTGTTGCTCCACAGACCGACCACTGGCATTTCTGCCTCCTGTGTTTTAAAAAAATAATCGATTTGTGAATGAAACATTTAATTTCCAGCTTTTTTATTGCTTTCTAATGGAGGCTGAGAGATTTGGAGGGACTGCAGCTCCAGGAAAACACACACTGGAAATTGGAAATGCAGAAAAGTAAAACAAAACTTGACTAAAATCCTAAAATTATGGCTTTTTTATTCATTACAATATCAGTGTGTTCAATATTCACATCACAAGGGACTCTTTACCCATAACTGTTGGCTAATATATTGAGTGGTATGAATTTTTCATAGGTTTACGGCAGTGGATGCTAATGAATTTGCCCTAAATGCTAAAGGTCAGAAAGTAACTCAAAAGCAGGTGAGAAAGAAAAGAACGATTAAAGGCAAAAATGGCAACTTATAATGGCAATATTTAAAAAAAGAACCGCTGCAGCCCTATTAGGAAGATTAAACAGACAAAAACTGCACTTTAAGATCAGTGCAGGTTAATTTCCACTAGCATAAGTTGAGTTGCTAATGAAGTCGTCAGTGTAAAATGTTAAAATGTATTTATTCTGGGTGTTTGGATCCCAAAGATCTGATGGGGACTTTATTTTTACAGCGGAAAAACTTAGTGTGAAATAAGGTTAACAGAGTGAGAAAAGCAGCTAAAGTCTGATTACAACAATAGATCTGGAACGCCTGTTTTCCGTGTCAGGTGGAGGAAACCTGCTCCGCCGTGGAAACGTCAGAAAAACCCGACAGTCCAGCTCAGAGCGAGGCGGCGAACCCCCAGCGCAGAGAAGTCCCTGGTGAGTCTCTCTGTTTAACGTCGCCGTCTGCACGCTCCTGCCTTCAGCCGCACATGTCGACCATCTCGCTCCTCCCTCCACAGACTCCCAGACGCCAGTCGACCTGCGCAGCCAGGATGGGCCCCTGGTCACCACCACGACGACGACGGGAACAGGGTCTGGCGTGGCGGCGCTCCACGTCATCCAGGCCCGGCCCCAGTGGCCCACCGGCCCCGCTCTGACGGCGCGCTTCCGTCGCCTCATCACCGCCTACCAGCGGTTCACGCTGCGCAGGGAGCCGCTGCTGAGGCACGACTTCCTGCTGCACGACGGCCTCGGCGGCATGGCGATGGGAGGAGCGGGACCCGCCCACGGCCATCACGCCGGCGGGCCGCTGGCCTGGCAGCTGGGCGAGGAGCTGAGGAGGTGCTCGGTGGTCTCCACGGAGGCGGACCCCTTGTTCCTGGAGTGGCAGAGGAGGTGATTGTTATTTTCACATCGCAGCGCAGGAAGCTGCTATTTTGCTAAGTTTCCATCAGGGGGGTCCGAATCTGTTATTGTTATCGAACATCGGTCTGATCATGCATCTAAAAGATGATGCATGAATGATCCTCACCAACACTGCACAACTTTTATTCAGCTGAATCTTCGTCCTTCATGCTAACATGTAATTTGGAGAAGTTGTTGTTAAGTTGCTCATTCGCAAATATTTTTGAAACAATCATGGAGACCAAAATGATCAAATAAGATATTTAAAATGACAAAATAACAGATTTCTCTGTTTTAACTGTTTTACAACTGATAAAGTGGCCAAATGTTGAGCTTTTTTGCTCCCTCATCCACACAAACAGGTTCTTACTATTTACATTAACAGGAGCAGATTTCAGTATTTTAGCGATTTATACAAGGGGGTAAAAATGACTCGCTCTGCAGTTCCAGGTATGACAGTTTTTTGTTTTATCCATTGAATGATTGAAAAATCCATGTTAGGGAGAAGTCGTGAACTTAAAGATGTAAGGGTTTAATTTTAACAGAAATATTTGAGAAAGCTGGGGGGTAAAAATGACCCATAGATTAATAATAAATAGGTCAGTTTTTCAATATTAACTATTGTTCCTAGAGCGATATCACTTAATCAAGCCAGTTCTATAAATCCAGACTATAAAAGGAACAAAAGTCTGCATGAATCGTGCTAATAAAAATGGCTAAATTGAGGACTAAAGTAAATCTGATTAGACAGAATGAAATGGTTTCTCCACATTGATTAGAGGTTCAGAAGACGTTCAGCATAGAAGAAAGTAAAGCTGCTTCTTCTTCTGTGTTTTTTTCTTTAACCGAGACGTCCTCCATGTTAACGAGATACAGTCTCAGTGTTTAATCTGAATACATGTCTAGTTAATAAACATGAACGCATTCGCTGATTGGTCCGTTGAAGGTGGACCCGTCGGGAGCAGGCCGACTTCTACCGCACCGTGTCTTCGTTCGGGGTCGTGTACGATCCGGAGAGGAAGGAGTTCGACTGGTCCCAGTTCCGAGCGCTGGCCCGACTGGAGAGGAAAACGGACGAGAGCTTGGAGCGATACTTCAACTCGTTCGTCAACATGTGCAGGACGGCGTGCAAGCTCCCTCCGAAACAGGACGAAGGTAAAGCCGACTGAGGACGACAATCAAAACAAGTTATGTTGATGTGTATCTGACCCCCCGTGAAAACAATGTCTAGGCTGAAGAGGAAGGAGCCAAGAGAGACTGAGAAAGGTTTAAAGTTTGTATGTAGCAGACGCAACAAAAATAAACAGGTTTACACGTCACAATTTTCACAGTAATGCGTAGGAAAGCACCCTGGATGTCAATTTAATCAGTTTACATGCAGGAAAGCAGTGCAGCTGCATGTTTTTAACCACAAGTTTGAGAATATAAAGGGAGAAAAACAAATTGAAGGTGAGCATTTTCCCATATGAAACATATTTTCCTTGAAATAACACCTCTGATTATATTTTATACCACTCCACTTTTATTACATACATCTGTTGGAATAAGTGATTAAAAACTTGAGTCGTGTCGTTTTGCTCGTACTTCACAGAATAATTGTGACACTTTGGCTAAACAGGAGATTAAAGTTGAAATATCCCACATGCTTTCCCAGGGTCTGTGGATCCCGGCGTTCTCGTGGAGCCTCTGACCGAAGAGCGCGCCGCCAGGACTCTGTATCGCATCGAGCTGCTGCGCAAGATCCGCGAGCAGGTCCGTTCCCTCTGGAGCCGTTTGCTGGATTTGTTGTCTGGACAAACGCAGGTGTTGCGCTAAAGCTTGGTCTCCCTCTGCAGGTTCTCCGTCAGCCGCTGCTGTCGGCGCGCCTGCAGCTCTGCCGCCCCTCCCTCTACCTCCCCGTCTGGTGGGAGACCGGGAAACACGACCGGGATCTGCTGGTCGGGGCGGCTCGCCACGGCCTGAGCCGCACCGACTTCTACATCCTCAACGACCCGCAGCTCAGCTTCCTGGAGGCCCACAGGAACTACGTCAGGCGGCACCCGGCTCACCTCCACCCACAGAGTCATCATCACGCTTACCACGCCATCTTCTCCTCCTCCCACGCTCAGCTTCCTCACTGCTGCCTGTACGAGGCGGCGCTGGGCCACCATCATCTTCACCAGCACCACCAGCAGCCACCACCCACGCCTGCGCCCTCTCCTTCCTCTTCCTCCTCCTCCTCTCACCCCCACCTCCACCCGCCGCCGCTGGACGCCCGCGACTCCGGCTCGCCCACGCTGGGCATCGTCCCGGGCTCGCGGGTGGATTTCCTGGACTGCGCTCCGCTGGACGAGACTCTGGAGCTCGGCGCCCTGCAGCACGACGCCGACGCCCTGCACGGAGGGAAGGCGTCCAAAGACGCGTTGAACGGCTTCCCGTTTAACTCCGCCGCCGGAGGTCAGAGCATGCTCAACTCGTACGGGGGGGGCGGAGCTGACCTGGACTCCAAGTTGAGGAGCGACGTCCTGGTGGGCGAGCAGGGCTCGTCGGAGGAAACTGGGCTGATGGCGCCGTCGGTGGAGCTGGATCAGCTGCAGGTTGGATCCGTCGAATGTTTTAGGCTTTATAACATTTCCTGAGGTTTTCTTCTCCTTAAACATTGGTTTTAACAGATGATTTGAAGGGGACGCCTAAAAAAGGAACTAGGGCTGCACAATTATTCAACGTGTTTGGAAAAACTTCTTTTTGTTGCAGCATCAATTACAATATAGCAAAAATGAATTAATTAAAATAGGTGATAATAATGAAAAGTACCCAATACTGTAAGATTAAAAGTTCTGACTGAACCTGTTAGTGTAGAGTGAAATCTCAAAGTGAAACTTCAACAGAAATGTAAAAATATAAGAGCTTATAGAGAAAAGACCAGCGTCTATCTAGGACATCAGTGTTGCCCGTTGCTGTAATGATTGTCTGAGTTGCTGCTGGACATGTAAGGGGACTTTGTGAGTTAGCGTTAGGTTTAGCCTTCATGCGTTCGTCTTATTCATGGCTGTGATGTTTCTTCAGGTGGTTTAATAAGTTAGTTGTTGTTCTGACACAACTCTGTGTCTCTCTATATATAAAAACTTCTTCCTGTTTAACAACCTTTTGCTCTAAATTAGAAACTAGTCCAGAAATGGATGTAGAGCCGTTTCAAGGCACAGGCTCCTCACATGCATCCGTTTCTTAGCCAGTCGACATGATGAGCTCTCATTGAACACGCCGCCACCGTGGTGTTCTGTACTTATGGTGGCAACATAAAGCGTGTGCCCTCGTTCTGACGTGTTGTTACGCTCGTGTAGAGCGTTATTTGTAGTGTTGACACGATGATGCCGCCATATTTACTCTCTGGTTACTGAAAGGTGTGCGCCTGCTGGACGGTTTAATGACCTTCACTGTGCGTTCGCCCCCTGGTGGTTGGTAGATGTGATAACAGATGCAGGCGCGGCAGCAGAGTTCACAGTTTTAACCTAAATATCGTTGGCGGTCAAGTTCACTTAATTGTGGCCCCCAAAATCGTGATCACGGTCAAAATAGGATTAATTGTGAAGCCCTAAAAGGAACCCAGACATATATATATATTACATCCCAGTAGATTTTGTTCACTGGTTACGACAAAAAACAAACAAAAACACAAAAAAGAAAACCCGAGGATCTGATCTTGCAAACATGTAATGTTGAGATTTGTGTTTTGTTCTAGGTCGATTTTGTCTTTCTCTAATTATTTCTCTAAGCACACATGGATCTTTTTTAGTGCTTTGTCTCCTTTTCTGGTTCTTTTCTCCGTTTTTCTGCTCGTTGTTTTTGAAACATCCTGGTTTTCCCCGCAGGCTCCCTGGGACACCACTGATCACACCAGTCCGGCCGAGCACATGTTCAACGAGTCCGACCCCATCCTCGGCCCGTCCGCCCTGGAGACGGGTTTCCTAGAGGAGGACGAGGACGAGGCTCAGAGAGGAGACAGAGAGGGAGAGGAAGGCGGGACCCTGGAGGAGTGTCTGGGCCTCCCTCCTTCGTCCTCCCCGTCTCATCCTTCCACAGGGGACTCAGTGGAGCCGCTGTCATCGAGCTACATGCTCTTTAAGGTGGATTTTCACACGGCGAGCCGTTGGTTAACTCTCTTCACTAATTAGAGCTCAGAACGGAAACGATGGTCAGAATAATCCTACAATAATTCAGATTTCCCCGTGTTCGATCCTTCAGGACATTGGAGTGAACGAAGACGCCAGTCCGGATCGAACGGATCTTTCGACAAGTCCGCCGCTTCCCTACGGCGCTCCTCCACCCCTCTCGCTGGCCGACATCCCAGCCCACCAGCCCCAGGACGGACTGGGGCGCTCCAGTGTCTCTGAGGGCCTGATCAGTCCTGGGGAGGCGGGAGACGAGCAGGAAGGGAGCGTCGGCTTTGAGTTCGAAGACAAAGAAGACGAGGAAGCAGAGAAGGACGGTATGTGAAGGCAGAAAGGTTAAGATTACCAATAGCAAAGCTGCTTTTTGTCCTCCTTAGGAGATCTTTTAGTATTTTAAACAGCCAGTGGCTGCCACAGTTATTAGGAGGCCATCTAAAGATAATAAAACTGGGCAATATGATAAAAATCCTCGTATAATAGTTTTCCTGTAAGTATCTTTAGAACAAATCTTGTCAATCTTTAATGTCTCCCGGTTCTTTTTGATAGCAAAAGGTTATTTTTCACTTTACTTGCATTTAGTTCATTTTTCTTACATTGTACAACACTTTCAGACGAGGGATTATTTTTAAACAAAAATCTTAACCAGAAGTAAAACAGTTGCAACAAAAATGGACGTCTTTGTAAGTCTATGTCAAATAAATCCACCTTAGCAAGCATCCAACAACCAACATCAGCCACAGTCAGTGGAACAATAAATAGAAAAACCTCCGGACGTGACGTAGGGCTGCAGCTAACTATTATTTTCTGGGTAAGAGTTGGGATAGGAGAGGTGGGTCTCAGAGTCTCTTGAAGACAGAACGGGATGCTGCTGTTAAGTAAAATATAATTGTATTACATATTTTTGCTTGCTCCTTCACTGAAGAGGCCACAGCTGCGCACACATTAAACTTTAGCCCGTGTAGAAGCTACTGCTGTCACTTATAAGTTCAGGTTTTCTGTAGGTTCATGTTCTATATCTGTTTTGTGCCACAGCTCTGCTAAATATTTCCATCCTTCCAACTGAAATCTTTTAGTTTAAGTGCATTAAAGAACAAACAAAGCCGAGTTAAACTTCATATGTTTTCTTATGTGTCGTTGAAACAAGAAAAGCTGCTAAAAATCCAGTTTCCATAATGCCTAAAGGTTCAGTTTTTTTAATTTACCTCAGGGTTCATTCATTGTTTTAATCGTTTTCTGCTCAAAGGCGCTGAGCTCGATGGCTCTAAGGAGCCTCAGATGGAAGATGGAGAACCGCCGGGTCAGGACGGGAGGATGGAGATCCTACGACGGCTGTCTCCGGGCCTCCAGGACAACTTTGGGCGCTCGGATGATACTGAAGATCTGTCCCAGGAGGTGCCGCCTTACCTGGGAAAGCTGGAACAGGACGCTAGCTTGGAGTGTCCCGAGTCCATCGAGGAACCTCCTGGGGAGGTCGATGAACTGATTTTGTATCAGACTGAAGAGGAACGCTCGATGGATAGCTCTCTTGACACCGAAGCTTTTATTCGCAACGACACTGGAGAGTTTTTAGAAATGAAGGAAGGCTCTCAGAGTTCTGGAGGCGGTTTTGTCGTGGACAGCAGGGAGGAAGCGGATCAGGTTAATGAGGTTTCTGGAGGACGGCTGGATCGAGTCTCTCTGGTCGACTTTGCTGAGGAACCAGGCTATGATGAAACGGCAGAGAAGAGGCCGAACCGAGAGGCTAAAGCCGGTCTGGTGGAGCTGGAAGAGGCTGGATTAGCAGAGCCCTGCAGTCCCTCTGGTTCTGCCTCAGAAAACACGGGAGCCCCAGAAGTTTCAGCGGATCCGAACCCGAACAGCAGCAACCGCAGGAGTGAAAGTTCGCCCTTTTCTCCTGATCAAGAAAGCCAGGACATTCTTCTTAAATCGAATTTGGCTTTCAATGTAAATTACGTCGACACAAAGACTCCGGATCTTAAATTCTGCATCCAACCGACCGATGAAGAGAAGAAACCAGTGAAGCTCGAGGAGACAAAGACGGATGTAAACCCGGAGACCTCCGACATCAAACATGCTCATTTTCTCTCCTTCCCCATAAAGTCTGAAGGTTCAGAGACCAAATCCGAGCCGCTGGAGTTTCCCCTGAGAGCGCAGCTGCTCGACGTGAAACCTCAAGATCTCAGCTTCTCCGTCAAGTCCGAAAGGTTTGAAGCGAAACCCGAGACTCTGCGGTTTGTGGCTTACTGTGATGGCAGCAAAACGAAACCCGACGTGAAGCCGGGCATCCTCTGCTTCGCCGTCTGTCCGGACGGCGGAAGGCTGAAGGCCGAGACGGAGGCGGAAGCGTTGGGGCTGGCCGGCTTTGCGGATGCGCCTGCGGTCAAGCCCGAAGACGAGCCCGACGCTCCAGAGCTCGCGGCGTACCCACACAGCTCCGCGGTGAAAGCTGAGGTGAAGGCCGAGGTCCTGGAGTTCACAGGGTTACCGGAGGTCAAAGTGGAGATGAAGCGAGAAATGCTGGAAGCCGACAGCACGGTCCTGACGCCGAAGCTCGAGCAGCAGAGCGAAGGCACGGCCGACACGACGGAGAGTCTGCTGAAGGGCCAAGTGAAGCAGGAGAGGCCGAGCAGCCCAGGTAGGAACGCGCCCTTATTTAGACGTCACGCAGAGGCGTGGAGGTCTCATGCGTCTCCGCTGTCCTCCGCAGTGACTGTGGTGGACGCATATCCCGGCAGTCCCAGATTTGCTGCTCCTGCTTCCATGTTTGAGATTCCTGACGGTCTGCACGAGAGCAGAGAGCTGACCATCGCCCAGCTGCTGCAGGAGAAGGCGCTTTACTCCTTCTCTGAGTGGCCAAAGGTACGCACGCCCCTCATTTTAGTCTGTCCACACATGGACAAATACAGCGGCACTGATGAAGATTCATACGCTCAATTCGGTCCCATGCCGACAATCTAAAGGATTTCTGAAATAAAATATATAGTGTTTATCCTCACCGTACTCATGTGCAACATTAAAAGATAATCTAAGTAGACTTTCCCCCTGTGGGGGGTTAAGAGTAACCTGGTTCCCTGAAAGAATGTTGGGACCACAAATCGTAGATATTAAACGTGATGAATTAATCGAGGCCACGTGTTAAATGCGTTGTTTAGCCAATCAGAAAGCCAGGTGACGGGAACAGTACGATGAATCCAAATATCCAGCAGGTTAAAACACCCTGACAGTGTGTTTTTGGTGTTGTTGTTTTTTGTTTCGTTGTTTCTTCCTACTGGTTGACCATGTTTGTTTACCCTGAACTGATTTCCTTGAAACATCTAAATACCTGTTATATCCATGATGTTTCATCGTGTGATAGTCTCTGACCATCGGGAGGCAAACAGTGAATCAACATATGATTCATTGTGTTTGTTTGAATACAGTTTCCTTCAATTTCATGATCTGTTAAAGTAAGTATATAAATATATACTCTGCAGATCTGACCATCCTGACCTCCAGAAACGGTAAACAGAAACGGCAGCAAGATCCAAATAAGCTCTGATGGTTAATATCGGCCCATTTTTAAGTATCAGACCGACAAACATCGTTGTGTTCAGAGTTTATGCCGATATATCCATCGTTCCAAATATTGTAATAATAATGTCTCAGTTTAGCATTAATTTTGTTCGTTTTTGCATTTTGCTTGTATCCAACAGTAATTTCCTTTTTCTTCCTGGTTCCACCCGTGTAGGACCGAGTAATCATCAACCGCTTGGACAGCATCTGTCACGCCATCCTGAAGGGGAAATGGCCTTCGTCCAATGAGCAGTACGACTCGCCGAGCTCCCTGGCTGCAAACTCGTGTCTGGCCAACAGCCTAGCTCAACACCACCATCACCGAACCGGCTTCCTGGCCACAACGGCCCCCGGGGCCGCCCCAGGCCAGCCTCGGGGCCACCAGGGCGGTGCAGGGCTCGGGTTTCCCGTCCCGGCGCCTCTCACCAGACTGCCCAAGGTGAGGCTTTCTGTATAAACACCTGGGTTACGTTTAACCTTCACCTTATTGCATATCTATCACCCGTCTACATGTATTTGTCTCTCATGCCATGGCTCACACAAGTTGTGTCCAGTTTTTGTCCGCAGACGTTCCCATTGTCGAAATGTTTGCACACCGTCTGCAACAAGTGAACCGTCGGAGAAAATTCAAACCCAAAACATTCACATTAGTAAGAAATACTAATAATAGTCAGCGCAGGTAATGCAGCTGAATGTTGGGGCTCCATATAAAGCGATTTCTAAAAGTCTTTTTACACTTTATTTTACAGTTTATTTTGAATAATTGAATTGGTGTAATTGCTTTAAACGACTGATGAAGCTTCCAAACCTCCCAGTAATATTTAAACACAGTTTTACAGTCCCCCCAGAAAAACGCGCACGAATATCCTCGATTCTGCTGTGAATTCTGTGGCATTTCGTCCCGTTTTCTGCTGTGAAAATGCAGGAAAGTGCAAAAATTGCGTTGTTTATTCTCCCAAATGTAGGAGAATAAACCTGCTTCTCCCACATCTAGTAAGCAGCAAACATGACATAACA
>JAVLVB010000259.1:121200-155710 GCA_032876305.1 Orestias chungarensis
CTGCTGATTCCAGAGGAGTGAATGCTGCAAGTCAATGACTCCATGAATCTGCTGGGGTTCCTTAGATTGGAAACTTTTTCAAATTGATTTGTTAGAATGTATCCTTGATTTTAATTGATTTTCTGTGAAGTGCTTTGAGACGACACCTGTTGTAAATTGCCGCTATAGAAATAAACTGATTCTTGATTCTTTTAACATCCGCATCTGTGTGTCCGTCCGCAGGCTCGCGTCGAGGCCATCAGCCACTCCTCGGTCTCCTCCTCCACCTCCTCGCCTTCGCCGTCTCCGTCGGAGCGGCCCGCGGGTCCCCCCACGCCCTCCTCGTCCTCCACGCCCACTCCCACCCAGACCCCTCCTCAGCCGGAGATCGTAGCAATCGACAGGGAGGCGGCGGGCAAAGGCCTGATCGAGTGGCTGCGGCAGAATCCGGGCTACAGCATGGATCTGCCCGTTCTGGCTCACGTACGTTTCTCAGTTTAAGGCTTTTATTAACGGTTGAGAAGATCCTGACAATTTTCTAATCAAAACTATTCATTATTTCTGGCCTTGATAATGTAGTGATATTGTAGAGAAAGCTGGATGTCATCTGCATAGCGTTGAATTTGACAGCATGTTTGATAAAAAAAGAAAAAAAGAAAGAAGCCGCATGAAAAATTACATTTCTTTTTTCCAATGTTGAAACCGAAAACTTTGTTAAAAACAATGCATTACTAAAACAAATATAAACTCACTGATGACTTGGCTAAAGCTAATCTGCTAGCTAACTCTTGAGCTGGGAATAATCCGCTCCTTTGTGGTTTTTCTAAATCTATTTACAATTTGTATTAATTTTGTTCGTCATGCCACGGTATGACAGGAAGTGTGTATCAAATATTAATAAAATGCCAAAGACAACTAAGCTAATATTAGCATAAGTGCTTCGTATAGCCGATACTTCAGTAACAATATAAGCTGAGCTTGTAAAATCAGTTGAATTAGGGCTGAACGATTGTTTTCCACCGAAAATTGCGACCTCAGATGACAATTTTGGGATCTTCAAACATGCAGATTTTCTCTGTGCTCCAATAATTTCGTCAATTATAATAATAATACTTATTCTGTCAATAATTTCACATGTGTGCCACTTTAATTATTTACACTGTCATAAAGGATAGAAAACACTTTGGTTTGCTGCAATACGTCCAACTTTTTTAGCTGATTTTGCTTGGTAGTCATAGGCGTGTGTTGAAGGAAGAACTGGCTCGTTAAAGTGACGCAAAACAACCAATAATGTTTAATCTGCGTAATATTTAACGCAGCTTAGTCGTTGTTCAGTTCAGTTCTATCCCATGATGATACCCACACCGGCTACAGCGGCTGCCGACACGCTGGACCGGACGTTAACACGGCTAAGACGAAACATGCTTTTCTGTGACCGTCCAAATTCCTTTTCATCACTTTGTGTCCTCATCTCTCTGTTTGCCGTTCAGTCAGGAGTCAGCCTCCTGCACAGCTTTGTGGAGCGACCCAAGCAGAGGAGGCACCGCTGCAAAGATCCCACCAAGCTGGATGTCAACACTCTGACGGGGGACGAGAGAGTCCCTGTGGTTCACCGCGGCACCGGACGCCGGGTAGTTGACTAACACACACATGAATGATGTGCACGTTTCCATCAGGCTCTAATTTAAAAGCAGCATGCAAAGGTTTCCCCATAAGGTCTAAAGATAAAAGTGGAACAAAAACAAAATAAAAACTATTATTTTTGTTTTTCTCTTTTTCTTGTTTAGCTTGGTGGCGCTATGGCTCCGGCTATAAAGGAGCTCTCCATGTGGCTTGATGCGAACTCGGAGTACTTTGTGGCTCCAGACTGGGCCGAGGTCGTCAAACACTCTGTAAGTCTGGAGAACAGCTTTCAGTTATTTAGTCCCTCCAGAAAATCACAACTTTGGGATCCCAGAAAATCTAAATCTAGGAAAGGGGGCAGAATATACGGGGGAGCGCATAATTCCTAGAAAGCGAGTTAGCACGTTAACAGTAGCTTAAAGCGTTAGTTAGCATGCTAACACTAGCTTAAAGCGTTAGAGTTAGCATCCTAACACTAGCTTAAAGCATTAAAGTTAGCATGCTAACACTAGCTTAAAGCGTTAGTTAGCATGCTAACACTAGCTTAAAGCGTTAGAGCTAGCATGCTAACACTAGCTTAAAGCGTTAAAGTTAGCATGCTAACACTAGCTTAAAGCGTTACAGTTAGCATGCTAACACTTGCTTAAACCGTTAGAGTTAGCATCCTAACACTAGCTTAAAGCATTAAAGTTAGCATGCTAACACTAGCTTAAAGCGTTAGTTAGCATGCTAACACTAGCTTAAAAGGTTAGTTAGCATGCTAACACTAGCTTAAAGCGTAGTCTAACTAGTTAGCAAGTAAAGTAAATGGACTGAAGTTGATCCAGCGTCTTACTACAGGAGCTTTAAGTTAGTAACAACTGGCTTTGTTCTTAGACAGATTCTGGATTTCAGAACCAAGCAATGTTCATATTTATCTCATACTACGTTATAGATGACCTTAAATGGTCCAAGACTCTAAGTTAGCATAACGGGACTAAATAACTGGCTCAGCTATGCTGCTATGTTATGTCATGTTTGCTGCTTACTAGATGTGGGAGAAACAGGTTTATTCTCCTACATTTGGAAACAACTATTCACAAGTTTTTAAACTTTTCTGATGAAACGCTGCAGAATTCACCGCAGTATCGATGATTTTTGCCCGTGTTTTACTGGGGGGGTGATTATTTGCTTCCTCTCAGCCAGTTTCTCCATTATGGTTTGTGTTTGTGTTGCTCTCCTGCTCCAGGGTTTCCTCCCTGAGGGGAAGTTCTCACGTATACTGACGGAACCAGTAAACCGGGATCTGGGCTCGCGTCGCCGCGGACGGCGGCCTAGGAATGAGATGCCCAAGCCACTCCTCTCGGTGTCCGACTCGTCCTCCGCCGGCCTCGGCCCGCCGTTCTACATGAACGGTGGTTTGATGGAGCCCATTATGACGTTGCAGAACCTCCGTGGCGGCATTCCTGGCATACCCATCTCCGGGATCATGGCGGCAGGGTTTCCGCATGGATTCCCCACGGGCGTGTCAGCAGGAGGCGCCGGCTCCTCGGCCGAGGACGCCAAGAACGGCCTGAGCATGCTGCCCATGATGCTGCACGGTTTCCCGCATCCTCACGGCACCACCATCTCTCAGCACGCGCTGTTCAGCGTCGGCACGATGATGGCGCACGCTCCGCCTCACTCCAGCTCCTCCTCCACGGCCTCCGCTTCAGCATCCGTGGCGAATGTCACCACGGCGGCCGAGGCGGCCAGCCCGTCCTCAACAACCACGGCGGACCGAGAGAGCAGCTCCTCCTCTGCGGCGGGAGCCGACAAGGAGAAGGCGGCGACGGAGGGCGGCGAGCAACCCGCCGGCGGCGATGCGGCTGCTGTCATAACCTCCGGCAGCGGCGAGGCGGCCGCTGTCATCACCTCCGCCAGCGGCGAGGCGGCCGCTGTCATCACCTCCGCCAGCAGAGTCCACCTCGGAGTGGCGGCTGGGAATCACCACGCCTTCAACCCGTTCCTGATCCCGGGAATGTCCCACGGTCTGCTGTACCCGCACATGTTCCTCCCTCACGGCGGCATCATGGCACTGCCGACCGTGGCCCCGGGCGCCGCCGCCGACGGCTCACCGGGGAGTCCCAAGAGGAGAAGGAAAAGGGCGAGGGAGGAGGAGGAGAGAGAAAGTACAGTCACAGCCAGCGCCGCCTCCTCGTCCGTCATCTCTTCCTCAGCGTCTGAGGCAGGCGCCGCGCCGAGCGAAGAGAACCCGCCAGGATGCCCCGCCGCGCACGAAGAGCCGTCAGACCGCCCGGAACCGGACTCCAATAGCCACAGCAAAAACGCCGCCGGCGAGGAGAAGGAGGAAGAGTCGGAGGAGACGGGAGACGAGAACAGACAGGATGGTGAGCGGCGAGAGGCGGCGTAGAAGACGGGCAGCTCCTCCGTCTCCCCCTCGCTCTCCTCTCAGCTGAGCCGCCGTGTAAAGTTTGTGTCGAGTCTGTACGTCAGCGTCCATGTAAAGACTTTTATTATGATGATGATTATGTTCAACTTGGTGATGTTTCTAAACCAGGAGCCCCGCCCACACCTTCTCCAAGAGCCCCGCCCACACCGTCTCCAAGAGCCCCGCCCACACCGTCTCCACTCCACTGTAAACAAAAAAAGAAAACAGGAGTCGAGTCGATGAAGCTCCGCGTTCCTCCCCGTCAAACCGCATCCAGACTGAAAAGGAGAGGAAGGATCGATCAGAAGAGGGAGAGAGATTCAAAATGGTGACCGCACAAACAAACAAGAAAACAAACAAACAAGAAAACAAACAAACAAGAAAACAAATAAACAAGAAAACAAATAAACAAGAAAACAAATAAACAAGCTACCATTTAAATGAATCAATTCAACATAAAGTTCCTCCCAGACAAACTAATGATTTTCCTCTGAGGTCCTAAATTTCAACTAAGCAGATTTTCTGCTTCATCTTTAATTTGACGCTTTTAAGTTGATCGTGTTTTAACGTTCCTCTGCTGCAGCAGCGAGTTTGAGCTAAATCAACTCCTGGGTTTTAACAAGCTAAAACAACAATCATGGGACTTTTTATTTTAATTAATCTTATTTTTTGGGATCTTGTAGTTCTCCAGCTCGGCCACAAGGCGTGGTCCAGTTTTTAAAGTGGTCCAGTCCAATCAGGACGTCAATCTGGCCACCAGGGGGCAGCAGGAGCTAATCTTAGATGCATCCTGTCCTGGGAGCAATGAGGGTTTCTCCTGAAATCATTGGGAAAACTGCAGAATGACTCGAAATCATGATCTAAAGCTCCGAGTTGAGGGTTTATCCTGAAGCTAGTAAGAAACGCTGACTGAGCGCTCCGGGTGTTTCCTCAGATCGCCGTTTCACACCTGTACTATTTCACCTGTAAATCTTTCACTGTACATTGCTGCCTTTTTTTTTTTTTTCTACGTGCTCCGTCTGTTTCTTTCCTGTTGTCTCCACTGACGGGGGGAATCCAAACGGACTGTGTTTGTACATTAGAAGGATGCAGGTCGCTGGTTTTGCTCCGATTTTCACGACGGGATGGGAAAATAAATCAAAGAAGCGTTTTAATCGACGGCGTTGAATCACATTCATGTTCTTTGGTTTTTGTTTTCCTTTTTTAATATTTTTTTGCACATCGTCTGAGTGAACCTGTATGTTTTTGTTTCCGTTACGGCGTGCGAGTGCGCGGGACATCGGAGGGAAAGTTTGAACGTGTGCATGCATGTGCACACGTTCTGCTGACAGGTCACATAAAACTAAACTCCATTGTTGTTGCCTTGTCACAACTTTTGTGGCTCCATATAATTTATTATATTCTTTGTTGTTGTTTTTTTTTGCCAAACTTTCGCCAAATATTCTTTTTACTCTCAGTTTCATTGTATCCTTCAAAGTAAAATGCCTTATTTTAAGCTAGCATCTTTTGTATAGGCGGTCTGTCACATCTCCGTGTTCGGAGGCGCTTTCTTGTTCGTTGTCTCTCGGTGACGGAGAGCGAAACCGGAAAGATGCCGCAGTTTTTATTACACTACCTTTAACGTCTAAGAGGTCAATCAGTTTCTCTTCAAAGCACAAACGTTTGAGTACGAGTGCCTCTAAAGTTGCTGAACTCACTTTCCCTTCTGTGGGCGCGTCACTTGCACATTTTGTTCATGTTTCATGAGGAAAATTCAATCTTGGCAGTAACAGGGAGGAGGTCCTAATGAATGAGCCGATAACTCACTCTCCTACAGATTAGCTTAACTTTTGGTTTTAAGTGGGATTGTGTGAAGTAGTTCTGAGCATTCATTATCTTACCAGCTGTTTGGAGGAAATTTCCACTGCTAAAGCAACTTTTACTCACTTTGGCAGCCAAATGCTCACCTATCTTGATTGTAAGAGCTCTTTTTAACGATCGGTTCTGGTGTAAAAACTTAACAAGTCTCTGATAGAAGATGACATTTGTGGGCTAGCAAACATTAGCCCACCAACCACTGTAAGTTTTAAATGCTGGTGACCCCCTCTTAACAGATATACAGCGTCTAAAATATAAAGCAATAAATAAAAAAGATCTGGCAATAAGCAAAATTATGAGAAAGATTTACTAGTAATAAATACTTTACAGTTGGATAAATTTAGTTTGAGATGTGAACAATTGTTTAAGGAGGATAACACATTATTTCATCATCTATGGTATAAATGCCCTGAGCTTGTACCACATGTTTACTGCTGCTAAGATAGTGACTGCTCAGACCTAGTCCGCATAACAACAACTAGATGAAATCTATCATTTCTGTTCAATAGGAGAAAAAAAGGTGTGTGCGTCCACAGAAGGCCTAAAACAAACGCGTCGCCGACTCGTAACGTTCACCAGGAAGAACAGAAGCGGCACCACAGACAGTTCGGTGGATCTCTGTAGCTTCAAAAGCAGATAAAGTTTAAGACTTTTAGCAGTAAAATGTTCCAGATGAGCTGCAGGTTGGCTGTTTTGACCTCGCCGCATTCCTTCCTCAGCCGCACGACGCCTCGTGTTTCGTCCTGTTTCTGTCAACGGTGGGTTTTTGAGCTGCTTTTGTCTTTTTTTTATTATTATTTCTATAACAGTAACTCCATTTTTAAATGATGAAGCGCCCCCCCCCCCCCTGTTCTCGCGTGAAGACTTGAAACGGACCGCGCGTTTATTTTTTCATGGAAGTCACCTCAGCGTGTAAGACTGGCCAGAAATGATGTATTTATTGTACAGTTCTTGTCTTTACATTGTTGTCTCACGACTGAATTATGGCTGTTTTTGTTACTCTGGAACTTCCCCGAAATACAAAAAGCATTTTGGTTCACATGGAAATTCAACTGTTACCTTCCTGATGTTCTGGTTTTAGACCTAACCGCACTAATCTGGGTTTTTGCTTTTGTCATTCCAGATTATTATACTCTAACATTTCTCCCCCCTCAAGGAGGCAGAAATATCTTCTTTTTATTTAACCTTTCAAATTTGCACATAAACAAATGATCCAGACTCAGAATCCAGTTCAAATATGGGTTTAAATTGAAGCTTTCTGAGCAGGAAGGTGGAGGATTTCCACCTCCTTCCTTCTGCTAGTTTGAGCTTTTAAATGTTTCAAGTGATGAACCTGGCTTGGATATCTGACCTCTTATTCTGTTTAGTCGTGTAAGAAAGGAGATCTGCTAAATCTCACATTGAGATGCTGCAAATAAAATAAATCAGATCCACGTTACTTTTGAAATATTCTCTCTGTAATCTCAAATATTAAAGTAGGAATCTTTCAGCAGGTCACTGCTTTCTGCAGAGTCTGGACAGTTTGGATTCACAGTTCTCGGATCTGTAAGAGTCGCCGTCTTATTCTGCCCGTTTCTTTAGGATTAATTCAGTAACCCCCTCCCAGCATTACTGAACTAAGCTATCAAACGTCATAGATGTGGAGAAAGTGTCTGATCCTGGCGCTGGAAACCTGTTATAGGTAAAAGAAATCACCTGGATGGTGTTTTTATCCTTTCTGCTTTCTTTTTTTTGTTTTGTTTTTCTTATCAATAGCGCTCTATATTCCCATGTGGACCAATCTGACAAGTCAAACATGGTATGTGTCATCTTTTATTGTGCAATAAAAGATGACTTTCAAGTTCTCTTTGTGTGGCGAATGTCTTGCTTTTCTTTAATGCTGACAATTATTGACCAAACTCCAGGATCTTACTTTTGGAAAAAAGAAAATTGGACATATTCAATGTCATAACTATGAATGAAGGAATATTTTAAAGATTTAATGACTGCGGACGGGAGCTGAGCAAGTCCCACTGTAGCTGCTGAAACAAGCAACAACCATGCTGCCTCAGCTTTTCTCAATTTCCAAGAAGATGGCAGAGATGCTTTAATCCAAACACTGTTTTTACACTTTTGCTCTAAGGCAAAATTACCAAATTCCTCAGGAGCGTATGGTTTTTAAAACAAAATTAATCAGATGTGAAAGAAATGACAGTAGAACAAGTTTAAAAACATTAGCAGCTTGTTTTATTCAGACAAATTAACCACAATGGAAAAACATTCCAAGCACACGCAAACCTGCACGAGAACCAAGGTTTCCGTGTGAGGTGGAAAAATAGTTTTATTACATTCACCAAACCGGCTGCAGTGGCAGAAAGTTTGGAGCTTTCCCGTGTTTGTTTGGTAATCTGTGATAACAAAACACTGACAGAAAAAAGGTAAGGAAACAATAATCTCTACTTTAGTAAGCTTTACTGTGCAACATAAGATAAATCAAATCATCCAGGACACAAATATTACATTATTTCATGTATAAAGCCTTATATCACACAACAATTCTCAACTTAAAACTGCTTAAGATGTGAGATTTAGATGCAAATCCTGCAAAAACTAAAATAAAATCCTCCTTAAATGACGAAAGATACTCAGATTTCAAACAAATAAAAAAAAAACTCCCAACTATAAATATTTGCAGCAACAAAAATGGTGTCAATCATTTGTGTTGATCTGCTTCCCTTTAGCAGAAGGAATCTTGCAGAAGTGGTTAAAAACAACAACTATTAACCAAAACATGGAGACTATCTGCAATTTTGCCAAATCTCTTTATTTATTTTTTATTCTGAATTTAAAAGTTCCAAGTTGGGAAAAACGTCTGGAAAACCTCCTAAATTCAAAGATCTGATGAGAAAAGGCTCTGAAGAATCCTCACCAACCCTGGGAGAAACATCCAATATGGCCGCCTGGTTCCTGGCTATATGTTTTAATTTTCCGTGACAGCAGTCGGGTCGGTTACTGAGAGACTTCCTGCACGGGTGGTTTTGATGCTGGAGGACAATCTGCTCATACTTCTGCTGTTATTTCCACCATTAACTTTCCACTTGTGGTTTCCTCTAAATAGAAGCTGCAGCTACTCTGGGATTCTGTTAGACAGATGGCTGCTCGTACTGGTTCAGGTTCTGATGGAGGTTTCTTCCTGTTAAAGGAGAGTTTTTCCTCTCCACCGTCGCTACGGACTTCCTTGGATATAAAACAATTTTAACCAACTTGAATAATAAACTGATTTTGATGGACTGAATGCACGTAGATTTGGATGATTTATCAATTCCCATCTGTTTTATCATTAAACTTGACACACTTAAATTAGTTTTTAATGTATGTGAACTGGAACACTGCAGTGAAAGCCAGAATGCTCCACTTGTGAAAGTAAATCTTTTTGGCTTTGCATTAGCAGATAACAGAGGGCTAAAATGTTGGACATGATTGAAACAACAAAAAGCTGCTTTTCTAATGAAGTGCCTCGAAGATGATGTTGGTTGGTGCTTTAGAAATGAGATGAATTGAAATTGAATTATGAGTCCTTCCCAGATCCGCGATCCAGTTTTCCGACTACATAGAACGCTTCATTTCTCAGGTCAAAACTACTTTTAAGTAAGAAAGCATCTGGCTTTGGGGTGTTTTCATATTTCAATAATTTCTCTGTTCAAGTGGACGAGATTTAATTTGAATGTTTTTAGTGTTAAGTAACATCTAAACGGCTGTTTAAATCTGTAGCGAGTTGGATCTTGTTTGATTAGTTGGAGTAGCTTAACCAAATTGATTTAAACATCTAATTAAATATTCAGCGGAGCAGCTTGAGCGGAAAGTAACTTAACAAATCATTTTATTTTTGTAAAACACAAACAAGATTGTTTTATTCACACGTTTTGGGAATGAACTGCCAAAAATAAACTCCCAATAGAAAACTGTTGTTTGTTTTCTCCATGATTCTGATGCTCAGGAAACCAAAGGGACGACCAATGTTGGCTCCAGTTGTTCAGCTGGGTCTGTTTCAGGGTACTCCAGGCCCTCTGCTGCTGTTTGTTGTTGCGTTCGGTGAGATGCTGGCGAGGAGTCGCAGTCGTTTTTTCTCCCGCTTTCTTCCAAGTCCTCCTTTTTTATTCCGTCTTCTTTCTGACAGGTAAGAAGATGAATGAGAAACATAAAAACGAAACATAAGCAGTATTTTTTTTCAAAGTCATCACGTCATCGTTTATTGTATCATCAGCATCATTCAGAGTCATTTAGGAGTTTTTTAAATAAATTCAACACTTGATTTAGTTAATGAATTTAAAACATGATCTAATAAACTAGTTTGAGATGGTTATTATTAAGGGAATCATTCTGATTTCTTTAGGTGGACTTCTATGGAGTAGTTATGAGTTGTCAGTATCCACCTCAGGTTAGGTCGGCAAAAATATAATATCCCACTTAATTCAAAAATACTTGATTTATTCTAAAGGGAAATTAAATGTTCTTACTGGTATCAGACTGGACCTGCAGTTGTTTTCACTCTTGCTTGAAGACTTGCTGTATGCTCCTGTTCCTGTGTAAGTCCTTTTTTTTTTTTAAAGTTTGGCTGTTTGGTTAGAAAGATGTTGGAGTAGAAGATATAATGTTTGCCCATTATGATGGAGGTGATTATTAATAATATTTATTGATATAGATATCGGCTAGTAGTACAGCTGTTGTGATGGATAATTACTGATACATATATCATACTGTAGGTGATGCTCAAATCACTGATTGATCTTTCTTAAAATCGTACCATTAGTCAGAAGAATGAGAAACGAAAGACGCGTCTGAGCTTCCTCAGCAGAATCTAAAGCCTTGTTGGTTTTTAAATAGTTTGGACGTGGCTCTGATTGAATGTCAGCAGTGGTTGCTTTAACTGACCTCTGATAATGCCTCGTCTATCTTCACACCCACTCATAGCCACCAGAGGAGCCTTTAATTAATGGTGTAAACATTTTATGAGCCTTTTGTTTAAATTACACCGATAATTATTCGTATGATATGTTTGCCTTGTTGGGTTTTTTCTCTGACCAGTATCAGCCGTTGGCCTTGAGTTGAACAATATTGGCATCCTACACAAAATATACGTCTTAAGTCTTAAGAATATTTCAAATAATTCCAAAATTGCTTTACCTAGAACAAGTAACCTAAAATATTAAATAAATCAAATATTTTTTCTATCTCCATCAACTCTAAATCTTTAAAAAGGATTGAAGACATGCTTTCGCGTTTGTTGATGGCCCTCAGGTGTGTTCTGTCCTCAGATTGCTGTCCAGGGCCGTTAAAACTCAGCATTTTGCGAACTCATCTGTCATTCGGCCAAAGTACAGAGAAGCCTCCAGATCGAGTGTCAACAAAATATTCTGTGTGATGAATTGTTGCTTTGACAGGAGAATGTTGGCAGCACCTTTACAGAAACTGCAGGGCTCTGCATCAGTTTCCAAGGCACCATGAGGACCAACATGTCGGATTACATGACGCTTTTTAAAGCCCAGGGACACGAGATCCCACTAAAGAGGAACTTATAACTATAACAGTGGATGAATGTGTTGTGTGTAATCAGACGGGTCAGACTCAGAAGATTAAACGTAACATTAAATCTGGGCTTGTATTTTTTTTCTAGTTTCTTTAAACAAGACTAAACTATCTCATATAATGTTGCTTAATATTGATAAAAAAAGTTCGACCTAACGCGTGTTTGTTTGTCTTCCTGAAAAGTCCCTTTTAAGATAATTTTTTACTTGTACAAAATGTATAAAAATATTTTTATAAGATACGAGACAAACATACTTGGGAAGATTTAGTGTTTCAATGTTGGAAGCTGTACCTCTTTAGGCAGCAGTTATAAAATTTCGTTTAAATGAGTAACAAACAGTCATCCTTTACTACAGATTAATTTTCTTCCTAAAAATAAAATGATATCCATGATAGCAGGAGCGTTTACATTCTCCCGTCTGTGTTTGTCCGATGTCTCGTCTCTCCCTGATGTCTTTGCTGTCCTAATCTGAGTCTCGTTAGACTTCCTGGGACTGTGGATTGTGTTTCATTCAGCACTCTGATGATGAATTGAGACGGGAGGTCCTGCAGAGCCTCTGTGGATATTATTTTCTGTCTGGGTTACATTTGCATTATGAAAAGAATATTCTGTAAAGTTCACAGTGAGCTCTTCTTGAAGGCTGGATCACAAATCCTGCAGCCATCTTCATGTTCATACTGGACTTAAGGAATCTATAACGTTTTCCTGGTTGCAAGTCCGACAGACACTCCATTTCAAGTTTGTGGCAGCAAGTAGAGGAGCTAAATTGTTTTAATTTAAATTTAAATTGTTCAAATATGAAGCTCCTCGGAAAAAACTTTATGAGTAGGAAAAATAAACGCAGAAGAGCTTTTGCTTTCCTGCATGTTGTTGTTTAAATACAGCTTAATATTGTGGATGCCATGTTGGAAGAATGACCTTAATGGATTTAGTTTACTGGGACAAACGTACCCAAAAAAAGGACGAAGTTGAAGATGATTCAGATTGGTGCTTTTAATTCAGGAAGACTCTAAATGAGTTTTTAAGGACTCCAGTTGCAGCATAACCTAGTCCATGTTTGTAGTTTTTAAGCGAGAACAATGTATAGATGGTCAGTTTAGAAAAAATGAGGTGGAATTGTTCTGCTTGGCAGAATGAATGCTACAGTGTTCACATAATAAAAACCCTAAAATAAAATCAGCTGCTGGGTTTCTGCACATTCTTCGCTGCCATGCTTGTTTATCGTTGCCATTTCCTTTGAGTGGATACCTTCTCCCGCATCAAGTTTGAGGTTTAATCAAACCACAATGAGCACAGATTGTTAAAACAGATTTATTTATGGCTGCATAAAATAACAGCGAGGATGAAGGAAGACGTTAAAAAAAACTCCAATTTGAGGAAAATTTTCTCTACAAAGCTATGATTTTATGAAAAAAACACATCTGTTTTGCAAGGTATGAGATGATTGGAATTATTAAACATGTTTGCAGTGAAGCTATATTTTTTTTGCCAGTTGGCCAAATAAGTGGTCTTTTATTTCATGTGTCCTCCTTCTCGTCTCTTACTTCTACACACAGATGAAAACAGTATTTTATTAGATTTTGCTGCAGTCAGTGAGCATAAACACTATCAGCGGTTGGAGCGATAACCTAGACTGACCCGTTTAAATCCAGATAATATCCAAGTAAGACTCGAAAGGGACTAGAACTTAGTAAACAAGGATAAAAAGTATGAGGATTTTCCAAAAATGCCAGCGTTATCCTCTCTATCCCTTCGACTCCCTGGAAAACAGGCTTGTAGTCAGAACCATATGCTGCGGCAGAAGAAAGAAAAGCACTCTACATGGGCATAGCGGATGATAAATCAGCATGAAGCTTTACATGTTATGGAGCCATGCGGGCGCTCACAGAAACTGGGAACAGAGAAAGCAACCGTGGGCTCAGGCCAACAGAAACGCGTTCAGATGCTCGGCAATGGCGGGATCAAACATAAAAAAACTAAATTAAAGTTAAATAAATTTGAGACTCTGCATGATCAAAAGGTTAGAACTGAGATTTTTTTGTTTTGTTTAACTAAATAGCAAACATACTAAAGAGCTTTTTTATTTTGATGCACTATGTTTATGAGGCCCCGTCTTTCTCTAGCACTATTACCTGGCATAGGTCCAAAAACACTCCCATCCCAGACCCAATATTCCAGCTGCCAGCTCCAGCATAGAACCGAAGCCTTCTTAAGAGGATCTAAGTTTGATGTGCACAATGGGCTGCAGGCCGTGCGTTGTGGAATAATGAGAGCCGGCTCATGTTTGTACAGTTAAAACTGAGCTCCGCTTTAATTCCAGGTTCTTTTAATCCCACAGAAAGATGATACGTTTTCCAGGACGGCAGCGAGATCTGCTGTGATGCATGGCGTAGCGGCACCGAGACAAAAAGCAGAGATGTAGCCAAAGTTCAAATCTTCATTAATAACATGCACAACTTGACATAATTATTGCATGAACTTAAATGTTAAATGTTCCTTTTATGAAAGATAGTAAATCTGCTTAGAACTGATGATTCAACAAGGTTTTGGAAACATTCCTCAGAGAGTTTTGACCATGTTGACAAGACTGTATCATCCAGTTGCAGCAGATTTGTTGGCTGCACATCCATGATGCCAATCATCCCAAAGCTGCTCTATTGGAGTGAGATCTGGTGACTGTGGAGGCCGTTTGAGTTTAGTGAACTCATCGTCATGTTCCAGAAACCAGTCTGAGATGATCTGAGCTTTATGACATGATGGCGTTATCCTGCTGGAAGTATCCATCAGAAGATGGAACACTGTGGTCATAAAGGGATGGACATGGTCAGCAACAATACTCAGGTAGGCTGTGGCGTTGCAACAACGCTCAATAAGGGGGCCCCACACCATTACACCACCACCACCAGCCTGAACAGCTGATACAAGGCAGGATGGATCCATGCTTTCATGTTGTTGACGTCAAATTCTGACCCTACCATCCGAATGTGGCAGCGGGAATGGAGACTCATCAGACCAGGAAACATTTTTCCATTCTTCTATTGTCCAGTTTCAGATTGTAGCCTCAGTTTCCTGTTCTTAGCTGACAGGAGTGGTGCCCGGTGTGTTCTTCTGCTTCTGTAACCCGTCTGCCTTCAGGTTGGACGTGTTGTGTGTTCAGAGATGCTCTTCTGCATACCTTGGTGGTAATGAGAGGTTATTTGAGTTACTGTTGCCTTTCTATCAGCTCCAACCAGTCGGACCATTCACCTCTGACCTCTGGCCTCAACAAGTCATGTTCTCCCACAGAACAGCCACGCACTGGATATTTTTTCTTTTTCTGACCCTTCTCTCTAAACCCTAGAAATGGTTGTGGGTGAAAATCCCAGTAGATTAACAGTTTCCGTCTGGCACCAACAACCATGCCACGTTCAAAGTCACTTAAATCACCTTTCTTCCTCGTTCTGATCCTCGGTTTGAACTTTAGTAGATCTTCTTGACCATGTCTACATGTCTAAATGCATTGATTTGCTACCATGTGATTGGTTGATTAGGAATTTGTATTAACGAGCAGTTGGACAGGCATACCTAATAAGTGGGCTGGCGAGTGTATTGGAGTGACCTGTGACACTTGCATGATTATACATATATTAATATTTTAAACATGTTGCCTTTTGATTGTCCCTTTTTTTGCATTATATATTTAATATTGCTTGATATGGATCTCATAGATACAATCAAAAAACAAGTGCGACTTCTCACTGTTCCTATAACATTACATAACTGAAACTTGAAGTCATCTTCATGAGTAACTGAAGCCAAATCAATGTTTTTGAGAAGAATTTGTGTTAATAGTGCTATTTTCATGCTTCCGTGAAAACTGTGATATTCCTCCTGTAAAATTGTTTAATTCTGAAAAATGTGGTGTAAAACCCTCAGAGTAAGGATCTCTACATGTTAAACTGCGGCTTTTGCAGCTGAAATTTCTTCTTGATAGAAACAGTCTGGCTTGGTGCACATTTACATCATAGTCCAAACACTCTGGTCTGAAACCATCTCACTCAGACAACCAGAGGCTCCAATTAGGAAGGCTAAGAGAGGTAGCTAGCTTGCAAAATGCCTTAAAGTAACCAAATACCCGAAGTGTCTAACACCAGTGAAAACGCTTCAAAGAATTGTTGTGATAACAATAAAAAAATAAAATGTATTCAAGCCCTGTTCAGGTGGAAATCAATGAGTCGGGTTTATTGATGCCATGCGTAATACATTGTAGTTTATAAGATCAGACACTCATGAAAAGGTAAGTAAAAGCTTTGCAAGGAAAGAGTCGACATGGATAAACTCTGGTGAGAAACTCTGACTCTCCATATTAAAATAGGTGGTGCTGGAGTGGAGGTTCCGTAAGGCTGTGGGCTGATATTTCTTCCAAACACCCTGGGAATGTCAGTTCTCAGTTCTCCTCCACTGCTCTCCTGCTCTGAAACCAAGCTAAGTTCTCTCAAAACACACAACTGAAGCAACTGGCAGTGCATAAATCAAAGATTCTGGTTCTTAAAACGTTAACTACAAACTTCAACTTCATTCCGATCAAAATGATTGAGCAGCTGTGATCTATAAAATATGTCCAAGTTCTTGACGAGTTGATGAAAACATTCTAAAAGTGAATTCAAATGAAAAGATTCCAACTGAACTGAATCCGTCACGCAAGCAGAAAACCTCTAACCGAGTGAAAATGTTTGGAATTTGCTGAAACATCCTTTTCTCATCTCTGCCCACAATGTTTTAAAGCTTCACCAAAAGAAACAAGAAACACGTCTTTCTTTATTTGGACATAACTCTATGTTCCGTTAAAGATGTTTGAGGATGGAAAGTACGGCCAAAAAGAAAAACTGGGACCCTGTTGTCCCTAATTTAGTTGTGCCCGAGGTTCTGTCTGCTTCATGTTTGTATTGGATAACAGTGTAATATCAACCCTATTCCATGTGATTCTGAATAAAAGGGACACTGAGTTCTGCCGTCTAAAGCAGCCACATCTGAGAGCCTTAATCAGAAATTACTCCCTTTCAATCAAGAGGGATTTGTCTGGCTGTGAACTGGCTCTCAGCTTCGTAATCCAGATATCAAAGTAACAAACATGAGGCAAGGTGAATTATCAAAGTGACATCTGTAATACCAACTAAAACTCAATGAGGTACATCAGATACTTTCAGATCATATGTTCAAGAAAGAATCAGGTACATCAATAATACTTTATATAACAGAGATTTGCAAAGATGAGACATTATCCACCGCACAGTTCGGATTAATTTACTTCTTTCAGAGCTGGAGAATTTTGCAGACTGTGTTCAATTCTCCAGTTTTTATTTACTCCAGGATATTTCAGTCCTAGCCGTTTGAAGTGCCTGTATTATCGTACATGGCATACATTTGGCTCCAGTTACAGACAACTGCCCTTGGAAATCACCGCTGGCACCGCTAAAGCAAAGATAAATTTATGAGATCTGTTAAAGTTGTTGACAACCATTTGTTTTAGTTCAGAATTTTTACAACTGTTCTACAATGTAAGAGCTGTGGGTATGTTTCAACTGTATGGGTTTCAGAAGGTTTACTCAGATATGTATTTTTTTTTATCAGTGATCATTAACAAGACCCTACAGATTTTAAACTCCAACACGAACCTGACAGTCCAACCTTTTCCGGATAGGTACCATGACCTCAAACAATAAGACTCTAGTCTTCATCTCAGTCAACCAATCACCCAGTGCATGCTTGATTTATTTGTAACTGATTGTCTTTAGTTTGTTGTCCTTCTACATAACCAAATCTAGCAGAGTTTAAGGTCACAAACAGTGCACTGGATTTCTCTGTAAGGATTTTCTAGTAGAGAAGAAAATGTGTGGTTCCAAGTAGTAATTCTATCTTAAGCTTCTTTGATTGTTGGTATGTCGTTCTTTATACCAATTTAATACCAAATAAGTGGGACACACTTTCGAAACAGTTCAATTTTGTTGGCTTTTCTAGTCTTGGGGATCATCAAGATGTGTTGCATTTTATTTCTTGATAGCATGGTTTTACAGTTTGGTGTTGAAATCCTCCTATAGAAATGGTGACTGTGTCTCTCTTTCGTAAGATTCTGTCACAAATGATGACAATGATGATCACTGAGGCAAGTGAGGCCTACATTGTTCTGGATTATTTTGTGATCTCCCCGAAAAACTGTTCTGAAGAGATTGTGATAATTTTTGTAGGCTGGCCATTACTGGATCATGGTTCAATGGTTTAAATTACGCATCACTGAAGTCCCAACAACTCATAAATAGGTTTGTGATGTTTTGTAAACTAGTAGATGTTCATACCTATGTTTAAAATATGTTCTTGAACTTCTTTTGATTGACCTTAGGTGTGCATTAGCGATAGTTTGTCTTGTCTGTCTCTGTGTTGCTCTGTGATGAACTGGCGATCTGTCCAGGGTGAAGCCCCACCTCTCGCCCTCCTCCTGCTGGTAGGCCCCAGTACTATGTATATTCTCTTCCCACTGTGGTTCTTTGAATTTTACTTGTTTTTTTTAAACATGGAACAATAAAATGAATTATTTGTTAGTGGAATGAAGTCTTGTTCTCATTGGTTACGAACCTTAAGTGCCTTACAGACCTATTTCCTTGGGCGCAATTACCAAGGTGGCGTTGTTGACACCCGCTGGTTACTCTGCTTTGAAGGGCAGAGTAGCACATTCAAACACTAGTGACGCCACATTAGCACTACCGCAAATGCTCTTTGCTCTTGGCGATCCAGCCAATAACCTTTCAATTAGCATCAAGTTAAGGAATTGAATCGTTTCAAGCTGCATTTCTTTTGGGTTACTATCATGGCCCCATTCATTGTAATGCTCCTTTGAGAAGTTAGTGTTAAGTTTATTTTATGTCATCCATGTCTGATATTGACATAAAAATGGTTCACAATCCGACAACCCCCAAAAACCAAAACTGTAAGGGGTCACACTCTTCTTAAGTGTTTCGTATTTCTAAACTCTAGCTACAGTTGTGCTGATACCAAACTTCCCTTAGATGGGGCTCAAAAACCCAAAGTAAAAATCCACAGGCGAGGGAGAAAAGGACCACTCCGGTTTCATAAAACAGATGAAGTTTTGTAGGATAAAAGCCCATGATTGTTCTTATTAAGATAAAGAAATGGTTGGATGTTCCAGTGGCAGAATAAAAAACACATTTAATGTTTCTTCTGAATCTTGGATTTGACCATTCCAGACACTCCTTGGTTGTAACCTGGCATTGACTCCAAGACTTGGAGACTTCTCTTAAATATGTCATAAATCCGTTTTGGCCCTTTGTTATGAACTTTTGGAAACTCTCTAGATTGTAAACAATAATAGCAATAATAATAATTATTGTTAGAGTTATTTGTTCAGCCTGATCTGGACGGGTGGATCATTTTTGTACCCCATGTAAAAAAGCCTAAAAACCTTAGAAATATTATTTCAACTCTACACTATGTAATATCTGAAAAGTTAAAAGAGGGACTATTAATGTGGTTTCTTGGTTATCTTTTCTTCAAATATTATTTAGGGCTTAATAGCATGTCAGTCAGGTCTGACGGTTAGAGCAAAGGTCTCTTATTTTAATGGGAAATCCATGAAATCTTTGAGAAGATTCGAAATCGGAGGGAAACTGTCAAATCACAGAGGGAGGCCTCTTGGCTTGACTGAGGGACGGCAGTGTTTGTGGTTACAGAAGTCAAGAAAATAGGATTTAGAAGAAAAGAGAGTGGGGTACTGGCACCAGTACAATGATCATGTTGTCCTCCACATGGTATTGATCTCATCTGTTTCCCTTGTAGATTTGAGGGTGATGCAGTCGCTTGCACGTCAAAGTGATCGAGATTTAATGTCTGGCAAATCAGCCATAGCTGTGTGTGCATATGACAGGCTCCCCATTTTGCGGAAACAAGAAAGTCTGGAGGACTTAACAGCTTTTTTAAACAAGCTGCAACTACTAATTCGTTGAGTTGTCTATCCTTAACTGAGCAGTTTGTTTCCCCCACACA
Organism: Orestias chungarensis; assembly: GCA_032876305.1. Classification (NCBI taxonomy): domain Eukaryota; kingdom Metazoa; phylum Chordata; class Actinopteri; order Cyprinodontiformes; family Cyprinodontidae; genus Orestias; species Orestias chungarensis. The sequence goes on from JAVLVB010000259.1 coordinate 140,670, forward strand.
CCACAACATGATTTCATTTGAATTGAAATGAGTTAACCAACCTCAATCAGCCTTGTTTGTTGCACCATAGCAACTGAAGCAAACGCTCATCAAAACTGGTGGCTGTGAATCCAAGTTCAGACAGAGGTGTGCCATCGAAAACCTTCTACAGACCTCTGGTGCCATTTGTTGTGCATCAACATCATTTGTATTGAATATGAGATGCATTGTTTGTGATGCACTTCAAGTCAAGGTATAGAAGTCAAACAGATTCTATTCACTTTTACAATCTCTTGAGGTTGATACTTTTGAGTTGGAAAAAAAAAATCATTTGTGACCTCAACATATCTTCTGTTGATCAGATTTAGACTGGATAAGGGAAGTTTAACAGAAAATAATACGGATGATTTTTTACCTTTGATGCTCATTGTGCATCCCCTCCATCTATCATCGGAGAAAAGTGGAGGAACATACCTCAGCCGACTACTAGAAAGGAAGAAGACGATTGGACTTCTTAGGTCCTTTAAAGTTTTTTGCAAGAGCCTACAGATCGTCTATCAATGTGTCGTAGAGAGTCTAATCTCTTTTGCCATCTGTTGGGAACAGCGGACTTAAAATTACTCAAAAATGTGAAAAAGGAGTCTAGTTCTGTTCTCAGGATTCCTGTGAAACCACTGGACGTTGCAAAGGAGGATTCTTCATAAAGTCAGTCACGAGTGTGTTTGGACAGGTGCTTTCTGTGATAGAGACTACTTCAGTCTACAGCCCACATTAATAAGAGTCTACAAAACCTACCTGAAGAGAATATTTAATGTTAGGATAAAAAAACATCAACTTTTAAATCTAATTAAGAAAAACACATCTTATTAATAAAGTATTTTTCAGTTGATACTGTCTTTAAATTATCATTGGAACAATATACACCTTAGAGTCCAATTCATTTAAAAAAGAAAACGTCCCTCTCAGGGCCTTCATGTAGAAGAAAAACACGCAGATTTTTTTTTTTTCCCTCAGGACTTTGTGTCTCTGACTTCTTACTGGATTCTTTCCCTTTAAAATTATTGAAGTCTTGTGGTGTAGACATGCAATTGCAAAGCCACACCTGTCATAAAGCTCAAAATTACAAATTTTCTAAAAGATTTCACCATAAATCCATAAAAATGTGTTGATTGTGTAGGTGTTCTCCATGTTTTCAATGTTTTCCTGAATCAAGCACAGGTTGAATTAACTCCTCTCCCTATACGAGTCTGTCTGTAATATAGTCATTTAGGTCTGGTGTTTGTAAAATGGGAATAACCTAAAACATGAAGAGTGAACCTGCGGAACTATTTTGGGTGTAAATAACTTAAGGTCTGGTTGCCTAGTACCTGGATTTTGGAGGCTAACAACCTGTGAATAAGCGTAAATACATAAAACTGGGGTAAAGCTGCTATTGTTCTGTATTCCCTGTCCTAAATGGATCTCTTGTACAAATTAATCCATGTTCTGTTTTTGATCAACCAGAGAACAAAAGTAATGAGCAGGCAACAAGCCGCCAGAGACATCCGTTTGGTATTATAATTCATGTTGGTTTACTTTTCCTTCAAATGGAAGAGAAAACATTGGAGCACAAATACAATAACAATGAATAATTGACTCGCTGGAGAGCTCAGTCACAGTTATTAGGGAAAAAAGTGTTTTCTATGACAAGCGTCCATAATTATCTCTCAGTTCTTCGGGTAAATGCGTCGTCCTAAACTGTAGCCACACGGTTGCTCTGACGTCCTGAAACGCAGCCCGAGCTAATGTGTCTCACACTGGGAGATCATCATCCACATAAACACAACTTAATAAGCTGTCATGGTAACACCAAACATGTGTCTGTAACTACAAAGAGATTTTACAAACAAGCCGCTGTTTGACATTTCATTATTTGCAACATATTTGTATATGACTTGATCCTGATTTTCTCTTCAAGCAAAATAATACGGTGTATTATGGCGAAGCATCAAATAAAGTTTTGTTGCATTTAGTCAAAGCCTTTGAAATTGTAGTTATATATTGGTGGATCTCCCAGCAGCGCCGTGTTTACGTTAGTAAGGGCCGAGCCGGCGTCTGTGGATGGACATTAACGTTGTTGAGCAACGGGAGCCGGTCGTATCGTTACAAGATAAGAACAAGACCAAAGAAGTTGAGAAAAAAAGAAAGCTGGACAAGGCACTGCTTGCTTCAGACATTGTTTACGTCCAGATTTACCAGGTCTGGCTTCTTCTGCTGCACAATTATGATGCACGTCTCAAGTCAATGAGGTAAAAGTACAATTATGAGGTCATCAACAGAGTCCTGCTGATGACCTCATAATTGGACTCTGCTGTTTTGACACAGAGATGCATCTAAAGGTTGCAGTGGCAAGGAGGGTTAACAGCATTCTGGTGGGCTTCTTATGCCAGCATATACAGGGTTCAGACAATGAAACTGAAACACCGGGTTTAAGACCACCATCATTTATTAGTATGGTGTAGAGGCTCCTTTTGTAGCCAATACAGTCTCAATTCGTTTTGGGAATGACATATAAGTCCTGCTCAGTGGTCAGAGGGATTTTAAGCCATTCTTCTTGCAGGATAATGTCCAGGTCACGACGTGATGCTGGTGGAGGAAAACATTTCCTGACTCCTCCAAAACACCCCACAGTAACTCAATAATAGAGATCCGGTGACTGTGCAGCCATGGGAAATGTTTAACTTTATTTTCATGTTCATCAAACCAATCTCTCACCAGTCTTGCTGTGTGTGTTGATGCATTGTTATTCTGATACACAGCACCGCCTTCAGGATACAATGTTTGAACCATTGGATGCACACGGTCCTTCAGAATGGATTGGTAGTCCTTGGCAATGACGCGTCCATCTAGCACAAGTATTGGACCAAGGGAATGTCATGATATGGCAGCCCAGACCATCACTTATCCACCCCCATGCTTCACTCTGGGCATGCAACAGTCTGTGTGGTGCTCTTCTTTGGGGCTTCTCCACACCGTAAGTTTCCTGGATGTAAAGGTGGACTCTTCAGAGAAGAATACATGTCTCACATTGTTCACAGCCTAAGATTTGCGCTCTTTGCACCATTGAAACCGACGTTTGGCACGAGTGACCAAAGGTTTAGCTGTAGCCGCCCGGCCGTGTATATTGACCCAGTGAAGCTCCTAACGGACCGTTTTTCTGGCAAAAGGACAGTTGAGGTGACCATTTAATTCTGCTGGGATTTTATGTTTTTTGGATACAATCCTGGTTAGCACTTGAATATCCCTTTCAGACAGCTTCCTCTTGTGTCCACAGTTAATCCTGTAACATGTGGTTGGTCATTCTTGGTGGTATGCTGACATTATCCTGGATACCGTGTCTCTCGATACATCACAAAGACTTGCTGTCTTGGTCACAGATGCTCCAGAAAGATGTGCACCAACAATTTGTCCTCTTTTGAACTCTGGTATGTCTTCCATAATGTTGTCTGCATTGTTGTCTGAATTGTATATTAGGAGCAAAACTGAGCTCTTATCTGCTAATTGGAAATTCACTCTTACTGGTGCAATGTGCAGTTAAAGAAGATTGGCCACCAGGCTGGTCCAATTTACCCATGAAACCTCCCACAGTGAATTGACAGGTGTTTCAGTTTCATTGTCCAACCTGTGTAAGATCATTGTGTGAGGAATTTTAGCTTCATAAGCTGCATTATTTTATAAAGGCTTAAAAGAATCCTGAGAAAAATCTTTAAAAACAAAAACACAAATAGACAAAGGTCCATTGTATTCATATCATTTTTGTATTTTTTAAAAATTTTACTAGTTCAAAATGGCCGTCTGAGGGTCACATAAATCATTAAAAACAGAACCAAAGAGAAAAAGCTGGCTGGTCTGATTCTGCTTGAGGTTTCATCTTATAAAAGTGAAGTTTTTTCCTCTTCATTGCTGCCAAATGCTTACACAAGAGGAAAACTAACAGCAAAAATGTGATTCTGACTGTAGAAGTCAACTATCATTAAACTGGATTGGTTTAAAGTTAACTCATACTTAGCAGGGTTATATATAATTTGACAAAAAGCTATTTGCCAGGTAAGGTGTTGTGGGATTGTTTTCTATCTCCAATCTTTACATTTAAAGATCTAACCCTGTAATTAGGATTTCTAGATTTCTCATCACAGGTCTTGTGCTCCTGTTAAAGAGTTTTTGCAGAAATCTGATGTTTCGTAGCGGGTTTTTTAAATATTGCTAATTGAATGGAACCACCATCCGACTCAACAAGGAGTTGATATTCCAGATGCTTTGAAGTACAGTACAACACTTTTGGTCCCTGAAAGTTGTGAGGAGAGCAGCAGGAGTGGCTTCTTTTAAGCCATTCTAGAATCAGAGTCAGTCAGAACGAGTTAGCCGATATCATTCCTCTTCCTCTGAGGACGATAAGACAGCAGGAGACGCAGAATCAAAAGACTTAAGCCGTGTAATCTGGGAGAACAGAGGAATGTCAGGAAAATGCTGCAGGACTCTTTTATCCCAGATGCGTACTATTAGGCCCACGGGCCTAATCCCTGAATCATTCTCCTGGATAAGATATCTTCCCTCTGCTAATGCCACACTACATAGAATAAGACAGAAAGAATGATAATTACTGTGAATGGCATGCCTTCCATTGTGGACAAATTTAAAACACTCCGGGATGCCTGCTGGCATGATAAGGCAGTGAAACATCAGCAGTTTTAAACAAATTGGTGTTAGGTTTGAAAAGACAACACATCGCAGTCCCATTCTCTGCATCGTGACTTAGTTTCTTGTTCAACAACAACCTGGTTTGATGGAAAAGCCAAAACCAGATGCCAAGTTCAATTTTAATCCGTCTGAGGCTTATTATTAATTCAATCCAGAACCAGACCCCGTCACTACAATACTTCTGTAGCTGCTGGAGACACAGAGTTCACATTTTGTTTTTTCTCCTCTTTTTGTGTTTTTACAGTTTAAACTGGTTTTGACAGCATTTACACAACAATAGGCTTTCAAAAAATTTGTGTTCTGGGCCACAACCACAGAGAACAGGATTAAAGCCAAAAACGAGTGAGAAACCGCACTGGGGCTTCAGATCTGAAAGACGCCGCCGTTGGTTTGGTCCCTAATGTAGTAGAACAGGTAGCGAGGTGCAAAGTAGGAACGTTTCCTGGTGTTTCGTGCCGTTTCTCTGGGCTAACGAGGGAATCCCTCACCCTGCTAGCGCTTTGTAGGCTGCTCTACCATCATGGAACCGCAAATGAGAACAGTCTGGACAGATGGTAGTTCCAGATGACGTTCTGGAGAAGAATGTGGCGGTTGAAAAGGATTGGTGGTTAAAATCCTGTTACACTAAATGTACACAGATGTAGGAGAGTATTACGGGCATAACACAATGAATGCAAAGTACTTTACACCAGGTCCAAAACGCTGGATCACGTTGAAACGCAGCCAACTATTCAAACCCTGAATATGTTAAGTTTACTTTATTGGTGTCTTAATTCAAGGTCTAAGCCCAAAATTTTTTTAAAAATAAACATGGCACACATACGGCTGCATGGAAAGGATCCACATTCATTTGGTAAAGTTACAATGTTTTCTCTAGATTTGAACCTGTGCAGTTGTTTGTGGATATAATAGTCAGAGACGGCTGTTTTCTCTCAATTCCAGGTTCAGTCTGCTTGTAGATCCCTCTAGTTTGCCTTCACTGATCACTCCAACCTGTTACTGAAGTGAGTTTTTGCCGACCTAGCCTTGGCTTTGTCTCTGAAAACTGGGTGCTTTGTACCTCTATGCCAGGGGTACTCAAATAGAAATGATGAGGGGCCACATTTGTTTTTCAGTGACTAAAGGGGCCATTTATTGGGACCGTGTATAACGTATCATAGCAGTATATAACATATGTATAACATTTATAACATATTTTATAACATAACAGTTCCTTTTTATTAAAAACTGAAATATTACCTAAAATAAAAAATGTTATTTTAATTTGGGCATATATTAAAATTAATAAATAAAACCAAACATCACCCTGTTCAAGATCCCCCCCCCCCCAAAAAAAATAGCCTTCAGGCAGCCCATTTCTTCTTCTTTGTTTAACAAACTTATGCATCTCAAGAACTACTTCACATTTCTCACATTTGTCCCCTTTAATGGGAGAAATGGCCTATGGTTTCTTTGGCCAGTGTTGAGGTTTATGATGATGCTTTAAGAGCATTTCATTTTGTTGTTCTGATCTCGTTGTTTTGGGGAAATGTCTCTTTAAAATGCTTGTGTTTGGATTCGTAGTCTCGCTTCACATTGCTAATTTTTATTACCGTGACAGTTACTTGACATATTAAGCACAGAGGGCTCGACGGTGGTAGAAAGAACACAAACCTTTCTGTCCAGTCTGGTTGGAACTGCCGGTTTTTGCTGCCCAGTTTTCTCTTTGGAGCAAATTTGGAGCATGTCATTGTCGGTAAACGTGTGGCTGCTGCTGAGAGTGACTGTCTCGAGTTTGGGAGGGCTGTAGTGCTATCTGATTATCGTTTATAGCCTCATATTGAGATGCTGGCGCGCGATTTCAAAATAAAAGTGGGCAGCGCGATTGAAAATTTATTTTTTTAATAATAAAAAAAAAAACTTTTCAAAACATCTTGAGGGCCCTTAATAGATACCCAAAGTGCCACAAAAGGCCTGCGGGCCGCTATTTGAGTATGGGGGCTCTAGATACTCTAATAGGTTTTGAACTGGAAGAGAATGGATTCCTGGTGGCTTCACCCCTGATTCTTATCTCATCATTAGCATTTTTTTATTCTCAGTACATCTTTTTAAAATTGAATAGTCCCATCCTCTGAGAGACTTTTAGCAACCTTTGGCTTTTCAGAGTCAGTTAAGTCTCTTATTTGGGTCATTTTGCTTTAAGAAAAGAGGTTTTCTTGAAATACTGCACACCTCGATTTGAGTTTCACCCTCCCTCACTACACAGATCACGGTCTACGCTAAAAATCACTAACAGCTTTATGACTAATAATTAGATGGTATACAAGACTTGCTGTTAACGCAGCATCTAAAAATCCAAAAGGTTCTAAACAAAGTATAAAAGATGTATTTTCATTAACTGCTGAAATCATCGCCAACAGAAGCCCAGATTTGAGTTTTTCTGGTGAAAACTTGTTTATTATGAAGAGAAGTTGGCTAGAAGAGAATTTTTATTAGTTTTATAATGCAGGCCTTAAAAACACAAAGGTTATTGGATTCCTCTGTGCTTTTTATTGTCTTTATACAGTATTTGCCTGTGATGTTCACAATGCGGCAGTAATAAAAACCAGCTGGACAAAACCTTTTTATAGGGAGAAAGCTGCTGTTACATTGCGAGTTTGCGTGGCTGGACTACATATCAATCACTTGATGCTAGAGTTACCAAACTTTATACCTTTGGTTTTATAATACCAGACGACAAAGGACGACCTTTTAAAGGTTAGACGAGCACAAACAACCACAATGAAACCTGGAAAAACTCGTCAAAACAGGCAAAGCACGACTAATCCACAGATGTTGGCAGTTTACGGAAGAAACCAAACAAGTTTGAGGTTCTGCTCTGTTAACAGTGATGCTAAAAGGAGCTGTGGGATCTTTCTCTCTCACCTGTGGGACATTTTTTCTTCATCCTGCACCTTCGTGTTTCACTTTGGGGCGGACAAACTGATGCTCCTGTTTCTTCAGTCGCTCCCTCGATCTGGCCGCTCTCCCGCTCCCTCGTCTGCTTTCCCCATCTGAAACCACAGGTGGCGCCGTCGCGGACGCAGACGCTCCAAGCGCTCCACTCTCCTGCTGGAGCCGGGGGACAGTCCTCTAGACGAAACAAGAGATGCATGAGAGAAAAAAGATGAAATGAAAGACGGTAATAATGGATAAAAAATGTAATAAACAAATTCCTGCGAGAAAAAAACGGTTACAGCATGAAGAAAAAAAGGTTTGAAGTACAATATCATTCAAATGTAATTTAACTTGGAGAATGGTTAATTTGGATGGCTATTATGATCAAAACCATGGTTTTCAATAACAAAAGTAAAAAAAGTGGGTTGATTGTTCTCAAGTGGAAATCAATTAACACCGCGTTTAGTCTGGAGGACGTTAATGACTGATTAGTTACATGTTTTTGACAGAAGGATTCATTAATTGAATTTATTAGTAAGGTAATATGCAGTAAAATTAAAAGAGGTCCGGTCAAATATCTTAAAAAAAGAAATGTATACTGTAGCCTATTTACAGTTCAGCCTTTTTGGATTCACATATTTATGGTAACTTTGATTCATTTGCAAAAAGTATGCGTATTAAGGACCATGAAAGGAAAAAAGAATGAATAAAAGAATGAATAAAAGAAAAGCACAACGTTAGTTGCTGTAGTTTCTAAAGCAGTAAATCCAATTCATTTTCTTTGGAGCTGATCAGCTGGAACCCCTTACGACTGAGATTACTAAGACTGTGGGTGTTAGTTTGATGTTTGAACTATTAAAATATGTAGTTACACACATTTATAGAGTATTGTTGGATTTAATTTCTCTTGTGGTCCCAAACTTCTGTGAAGGCTGGACGCCAACTCTAGTTTCCTAAGATTTCCTGGTTGTTTCCTCCTTTAGTCCAGAAGAAAAACTTGTAGCTGGATTTGAGTAATTCTTAATGAAAAGAAACACCTCCTTTTTAGCGTGGATTAATGTGCATTGTCTTTAGTTTTTTGTCTTATTTAGAAACATATTAGTGTGGAAGCAAAAAGCATGATATACAAAAATCTTGCCATAATTTACCATAATTTCAAAATTTCTATCCTTTTATACCTGGACTTCTCTATGGGAAAACTCTGTCAAGGGCATTTTCAGTTGTGGACACGGACGCAATTTTGGGGGGAGACACAGGGGACATGTCCCCTGCACTTTTTCAAAAGTCCGATTTGGTCCCCTGCACTTTTTACTGTCCAAAACCAATGTTCCGCTACACTTCCGCTACAAACTGTCAGCACTAGGACCCGGCGGGAAACAACCCCTCAAGCTGAAGCCCGCTTCTCTGAGTTTAGACCACCCACCAGCCCTTGATTGGTTCTCTGTTGTTTCGATCTCTTGTGTGATTGGCTGTCTCCACCGTCACTCTTTAGAAGCTAACATTACAATCAGCGCCGCAGATAGAGAGTTCCCATTGACTTCCATAGAAAGAAGCCTGGAGCTGCTAATAGCTCCAAACACCAGCAGGTCCTTCTTTGTGTTTTTGGTGGTGTTTTCTACGATAAGTTGATAAAAGTACAAGCTTTTTTTGCTGTTGTAAAGCGTTAGCTGACTGTTCCGTATCCCAGTAATATTTTATTGACTATTGATATTAACTTGCTTACTTAACTTGCTAGTGTCCGGTTTTGCGATAATGACTCGAGCAGAGATGGGATTACGTGAGGAACAAATGATTTATTGAATGGATGAATATTGATCTGAACATAAACAGTGACAAAGGTAATGTGCAACGGAAACAGGAATAATGCTGAATTAAACAGGAACATAAACAGACGGATACTGAAGCCTACGTGGAAACTACAGCAAAATGTATAATAATGATGTCTTCGACAAAATTTAAGCGTTCATCCCAGGTCTTCAATCAAAATATATACAGCAACATATTTTCCTTTAATAGGTATTTTTTCTTCTTTCAAGGTTTTTAACGTTATGAAACACTGTGACCATACTCTCATGTTAGGTAAGTAAACTTGTGTGGTTTTCGCACCAGGAGCCGTTCAAACTGACTTACCGGACTGAGATGTTTGAACCATGTCACCTATCACGAGTTCAAAGACTTATAAAATACTCGTCTCCCCCAACTTTGAAATCAAAATTTCGTCCATGGTTGTGGATGTTGTATTTTAGAGCTTTTATGTTTGTGTCTTTCTTTAAATATGTCAGGATTATTATGTTTTATTATTATATCCATTATTTTTAAAAGTAGTTTATCTGTGACGATTTCCTTGAACATTTTTAACCATCCCTGAGGACACGGCAAACACATTTCTATATTAAATTAAGGATTCCTGTGGATGAAACACACTCAGAAACAGAAACGGTGCTTCATTTAGACTGGATTCAGGTTTTTTTCTCTGTGGTAAAAATCTGTAAACTGACAGATTACAGAGCACAAATGTGAAGATACAGATAATAAACTAAAGCCATATTTATGCAGTGGTGAACTGGATTATTGAAAGTTTTCATTCGATTTTTGGCATCAATAGTCTAAAGTAGATTAATCCCAGGTCGGCATTACTATGTTACTCAAGAGTAATGTCACGCAGTCTATGATGGAAAACTCTGCAGCTTTAGCCAAGCGGCGCCGGCGTGGCTTTGTGATCATTGTGACGGTTGTCTCATTTGAAAGGAGAGACGTTGCGGGAGTTGCTTAAGGTGTGTACCATTAGTCAGACATACAACCCTCACACCACAATTAATACCAGATGTTTTTTCTTTCCCTTCCAGAAAAAAACAGTAGCTGCAGATGTTGCAGGTGGACGGCTGAGGAGAAGCGATAAGCATCAAATGATGACCTGGTTCAATCATATATCTCACTTACTTTGAAGGGAGGGAAGGAGATTTGATTGTTTGCAGCAGGACATGCAGATAAATCCTAAAACTTCTCTTGAGATTTTTAATGTGCATCATGTGCTACGTTGAGAGCCTGGCCCTGTTCAAAAGGATTTATCTCAGATATAAAGTCAGATAAATGACAAATGAGTGTTTCCAGGTGAAGCTGGGAGACTTTGAAAAAAACACTTAAAGCACATTAACAATTCCATTAGGGCTTCAATTAATGGGATTATAAATCGTTAGAATTTAATAATATCAACATAAAAACCTGCAGGTAAAGTCACATTGCACTTATGAACATCAGCCGGATTTAAGACGAAATAAAAACACACGCTGCTGAATATGTTAAGGGTTCCCAGAATAAGCGTCCTGCTGTGATGTAGGAGGAGTCTGACCAACATTTCTGCTCCTAATTACGCCGCCAGCTTTAGTTTCACTGACGTGTCTGTTGGACAGGAGCTACTTATTATGGGTGGCTCATGTGAGGGCAGCTGTTCAGAACCCATTGTAACCTGAAACCGCAACAGGATGCAGACCCCATGGCTTTTTATGTTAGTAATGTGTAAGAGAAATTTGTTTCCTCCGTTTTAATTTACAGCACAATTTTACATAGTAATAACATCATGAAATATCTATCATATTTACTATCAAATCTTTGAGCTGGCAGTGCTAAACTCTTTAAACAGTTATTGAATATATTAGAGGTGTAAGATTGGAAAACATAGATTTTAAGTCCTAACCTTATTTTAGGGCAAATCTCTTGATGTTTTGGTATTATTTTAATTTGAAATGTAAACATTTTGAGACAATAATTATTAAATTAAAATAATTAGAATGTTTTTGTTTTAAAAATTACACCTTATTTTACTGAAATGTCTTAATGTCTTTATTAACTGTGTTTATGTCTTAAAGATGTTATCATTTCGTTTTTGAGTAAAAGAAAATCAATTATTGAGCATAAAAAACAAGATGAACATCAAAATTAAAAAAATTCAGGAGTTTAAAATCTTAACATTCACTCGACAGGTTGACATTAATCCTAATGCTGCTGGCTATGTGTTTGTTATAGTTGTAATTATAGATACCTGGTTGGGCTACAGAGGGCATAAACTGTATCTTTAAAAACAGGTTTACTTCCATATTTTTATGTATCACGGTCTCTTAATGAACATCTGTAACTTTTGTGATAATTTAATCAGAATAGTGGTTTTTAATTAGGAACATGTCAGCCATGTACTACGTAAACATACCAGGAAGGGTTTATTCAGGGACACAGGGTTCTTCGTGTGCATGCATTGGTTTTCTCAGGGTACTCCGGCTTCTTCCAACAGTCGAAAAACATGAATGACAGTTTAGTTGCTCTCTAAATTGTCTGTAGATGAGAATGTCTTTGCAAGTTAAGGAAAAGCAGATTTAGACAATAGATAGATGGATGGATGCTGCTGATTTATATTTGTAATAATTCTGTTTTAGTAACCAGTTATCACCATAGAGGGCATAAATGACCTTAAAAATAAAAGCATACATCTATTTGAAAGGGTTAAAAGGACTTTTAACATTTCTGGTAACTAGTTATGGATTTTTTTTTTTGTGCGATTTGGAGCTTTTTGCGTTAAGTTTGATTAAACATTTTTGTGCGTGTGAAGTTCTGTCAGTTAAAGCTGCACCAAAATTAACGTTAGATTGGATTTGTACTAATCCTCAAACTGCAAACGTACTTGAATCCAGCTGGTTGCTGCAGTTCAACATCGACTCAGTTCAGATCATCACTCCTCCACCGCCATGTTTGACAAATGGCATTAAATGTTTTTTGCTATTTTGTTTCAACCGTGCACTAAACCCAACCTCTTCTCCATGGTCTCAGCTTTCTAAAAGTCTTTGTTCCAGAATTTGTTTCTGCTCTTATTTTTAGTCATTTTATTTTCTAGTTAATATTAACCCATGTTCTTATTCGTGCATATAGTAGCTGCACATTCACTCTTGGAAACTAAATCAAAAACAAAAACATTTAGTTACCGTTGTTCTTCCCGAGGCAAACAGATCTTAATCTGAATCTTGATATTCCTTTCGAGGAAATCAACCTGGCTTGGGATTCCAGTTACTTAATAAAGGTAATACACCAGCTATCTGTAAACATCTCCAAATATTGCAGGTTTTTATTTTTACTCACCGAGGCAGTCTGTCTGGTGAGCAAAGGTTCCCTCTGGGCAGTGGATCAAACATTTGCCTTTGTGCAGCTTAAAGCCAGGCTTACACTTGGTGCAGAAGTCCCGACTGAAACAATGCTCGCAGTCCAACGAGCGGCATTCTGGGAGAAAGAGAAGCATCAGATAAACAGCAGAAACTGTAAGTGTGGGCTTTAACTGGAAGGCCATTATGAAATTCAAACGGCGAATGAGGAGCTGAAAGTATTTGACATCCAACAGCAACACTGGACGCAATCGAATAGAAATAAAAAAAGAAATTATTCTGATTGAATGCATGTAAACTTTAACTGTAGAGATGTTAGTGGATGGCTGATGCTGAGTAGTTAAGGCCGAACTCAGATGGTTCGCAGGTGCAGAGACAGTGAAGCGATATATTAGATGAAAGATGTCAAATATGGACCTTTTTTTTTATAAGAGGAGAAAAATACATTTCAGAAGGTTGTGAAGTGTCTGTAGTGTAAGAGAAAAGGAAGATAGGAACGGGTCAGTAAACTAAACTAAGTCAGTAAATAATCTAGATGCATTAAATTGTTGTGAAAACAAAAACATAATGTAGAATATTGTTTAAACACTGATATACTTGCAATTTACACCATAAATTTACAACATAATTTAGCTCAGCCAGAAAATTTAATTTAGCTAAAGAAAAAGGGAGTATTCTAGTTAATATGACCAAATAATATCACAGTTTAAATAAGAACATCTAATTGTCAGAAGCAACACAAGTTTAGTTGTACATACATTGGTTTGACATTGAGTAAGTATCAGTGTTTTAACTTGTTTTCCTTGTATCTCAGCAGGAGAACACAAACAGAAAATAGCATAGAGCAAAAACTCACCCATAAGAGTAAAAACAGGACTAAGGTTTACATTAATGGAACGTGGTCTTAAATATATATAGAGAGACCATCTGCTTCAACTTTATGTCTATCTGCACTTGATTCCAATCTAAATTCCTATAGATATTCAGTAGATTACCAATATTTTTTCCTTGTTGAGGTAGAAGTTTGTCCACTAATATAACGCTCCAGAAAAACAGAACAGGTTTAAAATGTTCTAGAGCTAAATTTGCAAGTAGAAATGTGAAAGACACCAAGAACAAAAATATGACAAGTCAGTGCAATGAAAACGAATAGGATCTGTTCACCAGTTCACCAACATGTTTGGGAACAGGAACGGGCTCAGAACCGTGTATGTGTAGTGTAAGAGCCCTCTGGCTTCTCCACACTACACACTTAGGTTTATCGGTCTTTCTAAACTGCAGTCTGGCAGTTTGGTGTTTAAATGCATGGTTGTTTGTAAGACTTCTCCTTTTAAATACTCTTTTAATATTTGTCTTTAAGTGCTTGTAAATTATGCTATCATGCATAATACATTCAAAAAAGCATTTAGAACTGATCTATTGATCAAGACTATTTTTAAAAGGTTACAAGGACGTAAAATAAAAAGAAAGTGGGGAGTATTTTAAAACTTTTGCACAGAACCGTTTATTTTCCACTAGTCTTTCAGTGTTTGCTTCAGGTCCTATGTTCACATGCGTGTACATACTCATGCAGCGGTTAACGTCCCTCCCTCTTTGTCCAAAGTGTCCAGCAGGACAGGAATGGAGACACGTTCCATGGTGAGACATCCCTCTCCTCTGGAGGAACAGGAAGAGTCGCTCTGGGCAATGTACGCAGCCGTTGTCCTGCGAACACTCCAGGCAGCTCTGGCAGTCTTCTGACGTCTCTCCGTGAGCTGCAGGAGACACAGCAGGAGGACAGATCTGGATTAGGCACCGGAGATATTAAAACAGAAATAAGACGAGGGCAAGACATAACAGAGATGCCGAGATGTTATCTGTGCTCCATGGAAATCCTCAGGAGAGCTTCCTGAAATACTAAACTGTAGGTGCTGTTGGCTGAAAGACCTGCAAATGCAGACAAATGTAGTTTTACTCCAAACACAAGACAGTCTGGGGCTCTAAATCACTCAATGGATCTAATAAATCTGCAACAAATACAAATAATATCTTCAAAACAAACGGCAGTGAGCTGCCAGGACATGGGAGGCAAAGCTCAGCCGTCAAATGTCCACTAGTGAACCAGGCGACACATGTTCACTAAAGCTTTCCATTCAGGCTACGGGAGCTCGAACGATTTTAAACAGTACATAGCAACTAGATATATATCTCAAAACATGTGTATATATATATCTATCTATCTATATATATATATATATATATATATATATATATATATATATATAT
>JAVLVB010000259.1:157452-168899 GCA_032876305.1 Orestias chungarensis
TATATATATATATATATATATATATATATATATATATAGTGTGTTAAACATGAAAATAAATGAGACTCCAATAAAAAAGAAAATGGGATTTTATTTTGTTTTTTGTAAACAAAAGGAAAGAAAAATGACTGTAATGTAATTAATTTAAGGCATACTATAAGGTATTGTATTTGGCGCATTTTTAAATCATCTGGGCTCATAAAGATGAGGGATATGTTAAAGACGTTCAGGGTTCAGGGTAGATTTTCCCAAACAAGCGCTGAGGTCTGAAAAGCTGTTTCACACACATGTGCTCTGGATCTGCAGACTTTAAGGAGGAACTGCAGAGGAGCTGCTGGTTTAGGTAGCATAAAACCCTGACCTCTGACCTTGCATGGGGTTGCCCTGTTTTTTTTTTTGTTTTGTTACTTACTTCTTAACAAGCTCCATGTGTAAGAAGCTCTGTCATTGTTTCAGGAAAAAAAAACTTTGTTTCAGCAGGAATTTTGTCCTAAAACTGAATTTATGTGAATATCACCAAATATTTCTGAGATTTCAAACAGTCGTCGTCTGTCGCACCATTGACGGAGTTCAGGTCAGACTGTCTGTAACATCAATCAGGAGCTTTTAGTGTGGTGGCAGCAGAACTCCCACAATGCACCAGGATGTGCATTTTAACAAGAAAAAGGCGCCAGCGGTGTTGCTGTGTTAAAGTAATAATACTCATTTCGTGCAACTTTAACTGCCTTTCTGCAACTGCAGGCAATAAATACCAGTTGATTTAAGAATGTTCTGGTAAAAACAATTTTTTAGCACTCACTTTAACTCACTGCCAATTTTAGTTACTGTTTTGGATGAAAGATGGAGATTTATCAAAACAACTTGTAGAGGACCGATGCTTTGTGTCTACGGCTGCCAGTGCAGTAATGGGAAAAGCTGTTGGGATTGAAAAGGGAGGGTAGGAGCCTGCTATTGATTTAACAATCATTAGCAATGTAGCTGAATCCATAAAATAAGCTATTTTAGCATTTTGCTGCTTGTAAGGATACAGGTGAATGTTAACACAATGCCATTACGGTAACTATCACCCTCAGAGAGATTAACCTGCAGGATCCAAGGAGTTGGCCTCAATTAATGTAATACAGATCTTGAACTATAAAAGTATACGCAATTGTACCAAATGAATTACAGTTTCAACACTGAAGACACAAAACTGAAAACACAGTTAAGAGCCGGGGAACTATTTTCTTTCTTTAAATGCTGGAAGAAAACCAAGATCAAACATTTTTCTCAGCACACAAATAAAAAAAATAAAAAAATCTGTACATTTAGGAAAATATAGGTATTTAAAAATGAAATGATAAAAGAAAAAGTTTAAATTACTTTTGTTTTATTTGTCAACCTGGTGTCCAATCGGTGCCTGAATGCAATATGCACAACAATTGTGAACATCGTCTCTCCTTAACGTACGTTTCTCCACACAGCATTTAAGCATTAGTGACTACAGATAGCTGGATTTGGACATTTGCTGCTTTTCTCCAATACCTCCAATACCTATAAAATATTACGGCCGACGTTGATAAAAGAAAAAATAAAACACAGAGGAGTAAAGTTTAACTAAATACTGCAGAAATATTAATATTAGGAAAGATTAATTTCACAAGGAAAAACTTTTTTTCAGATTTCAAAAAGTGATAAATTAGCTAAATAATTTCTCTTTATTAATGGTAAAAATGTACAATACCACAAATAAGACTTCTTAAATTATAAAACAAAAAATTTGTAAGAAAACCTAAAAAATTCCAGAGTTAAAAAAAAAAGGTATTTCATTTATTTAAAGTTTTAAGTGGTAAACTCAGGAAATGAGCATCTGTTAATCTTCCAAGTGTAATTGGTGCGTCGCGGCTTTTCTTTCTGAATTAGAACGACATGTCAGAGTTGAAAACTCTATGCAGCCAATGTGAAACTTTCTTCTGACTTCCTCAGGGCAGATTTCTGGATCCTGGATCATTCTGATTTAGGATCATAGCCAGGACCTAGAAAAGACTCAGATCGACATCAGCCCCAGTCTCTGAGGACTTCTGCTGTTGTTTGTGGAAGGAGTTTATAATCTAGGAGAATATTTGAGATGTTTCTGATAAACTGAGAAATGTTTTGTAGTTTTTTTTAAAATTTCTAGCACATCCCTGTTTAAATAAAGTTAAATTTTACTTTAACAGTAGTAAGTTTTTTTCTTAATCTAGTAATCTAGATATTTTTTTGAGGATATTTATTCCAACTATAACCAATTATTTTATAGTCTTTCAACTATAATACTGATAATATCCCGTTGTAATGCAGTATTACAGTGAGTACATCTATAAATATAAATGTACAAACATCATCAGTGTCTGGAGGTTCAAATGCTATAAGAATGAAGTTTTAGAGTAACTTAAAGATGTTGGTAAAGCTCCTGAATCTGCAACAATAACACAGTAAATCCCTGGGATGACACATGTGGACGTTATCTGTTTAGATTTCACCTTCATGGGGAATTTGAGGTGCTCTGTTGGCTGAGATGTTCCAAATCACTCACACTTTGTGTTTATTGGGACAGGAATAAATTCAATGTGAACAAGTTTACATCTTACAGTGAATAGCAAAGAGAGAAGTAACGACATCAGACCAGTGCACCCCACCCAATTACTTCCCCCATTTACTTGTGACCGCATTGGCTAACACTGAGCGTTAAAAGATGGCAGAGCTGAATTAAAGCTGTTAATCTGTAGAAAACTATCCAGCAATTTGAGTTCAGAAACACTGAAAAAAATCTGTGCTCCAGAACGTGTTTTAAAACACAATTTATTCCAGAATTGATTTATTTTTTTTCTTCCTTTGTAGTGAAATGCACAACAGCAGGAAAGATAATTTATTATACTAAAATTATAATGACACACCCAAACCAAAGCCAAACACTTCCATAAAGGTTAATTACATTTTTAATGAGTGTTAATTTGTCTTTCTCACACCTGCCCTGAGGAGAAAGTCAACTTAGATGCTTTTAAATCGTTTCTTTTTACCAAATAAGGGCTGAAGTCTGAATTCGGATATGAATAAAAACAGCCATACTTGCATTTACCTAAAGTAACCATAGAGACGGAGAAGCAGACCCGATGGACGCAATAATGGGCTCAGTTCCCTCTGACCTCTGAACTGCAGCTTTCACACTGAAATCCAAAACTACAGCTGCTTCAGCTTCTGTTGCTTAACTTTTAAAGGACAACACGAAACCCAGTCCAGATGGACAACTTCAGAAAACAATAAAAAAGAAGAAAATATAAGGCGCAGATGACAGAGAAGGGGAAAATAGACCAGTGTAAATCTGTCCCTAGAAAAGAGATGGATGGGTGAACCGATTCCTGAAGCTTTCCTTTGACCCTTTGACCTTCCCAACCGGTTTTCGGCTTTGACAATTAAAAATCTTAATTTGCCAAAAAATAATAATTATAATTTAACAATGGTATTTTGTTATTTATAATATATTATACTAATGATAGTATAATTGGGTATTTAAAGTCTCAGAAGGCTTCATGGAGAACCTAAAATAATCATTTAATCGTCTGTTTATATTCCTCTGATTGGCACAAATGCAGAAAGATAATATGTTCAAAACTGGATTGTCCGTCGTTTTTCCCAAATCGGTGAGGAAATGCAAGACGCTGGCAAATATGAGGGCCACAACATACCTGTCTGGCTGCAGTCATTCGAAAAACAGACTGATTAGCCTCAAATATAAATCTCAAGAGAGTCCCAGAACTAGTCAGAGAAGCCTAACAAAGAAGCTCAACAATGAGGGACAGAAAACTGTGAGAATTATTCCTCAAGAATAACATGAGGTGGCCTCAGATTTGTTGAGTCTGCACAAAATCTAATCATTATTTGGCTTAATTTGACTTTAATAAGATCATATTAGTATTAACCAGCAACACGTTTAGATTCATGAATTCCCTCCTGCTTTCCAGATGTCCAGGATATCAGTGTAAAATGAATTATTTCACAGTTGCTCTCTGACTTCTACTCACCGCTTTGCTTCTGCATGACGGCAGACCCCATCCTGATCACCTCACAAAACAAGGACATCCCAATGGCAACGAGTCGCAAATGCATCTGGGCTGCTGGCAGGCGCCCGCCTCAGCGCCAGGCTCCGGACATCTGCAAGGATTCCTGGGGTGGCAGGTTTGGGAAATTTAGCTCCACAGTGAGGCGCAAAGGAAAGAATGGAGGGGGTGGGGGGTGAATGGTTCTGTAAAAGCTGAAGGGATAGATGGAGGTGAAGCTGAAGGGATAATCTTGCAGGTCTGAAAGTGTGATGAAACAGAAGAAAGAACCGTCCGCTCCTTAGTCCTGCTTCACCGAGATGACTGAGGGCTGATATGAGCAGACAGGCGGCTGTTAATAAGAGGAGCTCTGGAGAATGTGGAGGTGAGCAGAGCAGAAAGCCTCGTCTGCTTCCAGGGACTTCCAGTTTGGAGGGAAAACTCAGCATTTAACTACCACTGTCAAATTTGGGATAAACGAGCTCCACTTAACCCATCGCCATCTTTAACCCTTTGCGGGGTGTGTGCACTCTGGACCTTAAGTGGTTCCACATTTCCAGCCTGATCTCCAGCCCCCTCCTCCTGACTCTACCTATAACTGTTCAATCCCACGCTTGTCTTTCAGGCTCATACTGGGCAAGTTTGCTTTCTGTGGCAATCCTATGAAACGTGTGCACACAGTAAACTTGATTTGACCACACCGAAAGAAAAACCGCTGGAAAAGAGCACAGAAGAGAGTTTACGACTTAATTAAAGCCTTCTGGGTCTTTGAAAAAGACCTGAGCTTATTAGGCGCGGGAGTCAGGTAAGCACAGGAAACAAACCCACCTCCATGCTAGACCAGGTACTAAAGACAGTATATAAGATCGATTAGCCTTTCTCTCAGTTTTGATGTTTTTATATCCATATTCATACATTATAAGCTTGACTGACCACATCTATAACTCTACGTATTTTTTTGTCTGGTCAGCTACGTATTAAAATGATCAAAAAACAATAACATTTTAACAAAGCCTTTTATGGTGTACCTTATGTTTTCAAATTTTATAGTTAGCAAGATTTGTTTTGCTCCCCCAACATAAACCCAGATGCATTAACATGAAATATAATAATAACAACAACAACGATAATAATGTATTATTATTAGCATTTTATGTTTAATTTGATTAATTTATGAATATTTGGTTGCAGTCATGGGTTAAATA
The DNA here is from genome assembly GCA_032876305.1 of Orestias chungarensis. Lineage (NCBI taxonomy): Eukaryota > Metazoa > Chordata > Actinopteri > Cyprinodontiformes > Cyprinodontidae > Orestias > Orestias chungarensis. The sequence goes on from JAVLVB010000259.1 coordinate 162,713, forward strand.
AATAGAATATAATTTAATACATTTATTATAATGCGTGTTTTGGTTTTATGTTGTTTGAAACGTAATGTTGGAAATTGATGTTACTAAAGTATTTACCTATGTTGTCAGCACAAATATTAATACTGTGAGCTGTTTAGACTGCTTAAGCCTAAAGGTAAATATATTTAATCTATAGAAATTATATTTCTATGCCTTCCTCAGTACCATAGTTAAAAAAAACAAAAAGCATTTGTAGCGATTTGATATGTGTTAGTAATAAATTAGTACGTAGTTCCTCTATACATTCTCCAGCAGGCTTTTTATTTACCAGACATGATATCTGTCATTTAGTGAAAGTGATATCTTAAAATATGTCACTGTGCCTGTTAAGATCATGAACTGTGTATATCAATTCCTGAAAATGTCCCACTAAACTGTAAACAGTAAAACATACCATGTGTGGAAATAAGTAATTCAACTCTATCACGTCTCAACTTAACAACTCACTAATATTAAGAAATTGATACTGTGTTTGTGTGTGTGAGCCCTGCTGACCATGTGGATCCGTTCCCCATGTAAGCAAAGAAGAAAACAAATGAAAACATGTTGCAGTTTCTGCTGCAATTGTTTGTGTGGTTGCTGATTGTGAGATTTAAATTGTCCACACTGAGAAAAGAGTGGAAAGGAGCTAAAAAATAAAAACCTCCTTTAAGTGTTATCAGTTGCAAGAAAAGGAAGCTTTTGCTTCAACCAAATGTCTGAACTGTGTTACTACACCCATTTCATACTGTGTGAAGGATGACGGAAATATTTTGATCACAGTAAAAAACAATACAAAAAAAAGCCATTATAAAATAAATACATAAAATCAATATAAAATATCAACCACCAAGAACAATAAAAAATTTATCCTCAGTGGAGAATGGTTCACATCAACTTCTTGTTCGTTACAGACGTTTTTATCTGTGCGTAAAGCAGCAACAGATTTCTGTTTTCATAGGCAGCCCCCCAATAACAGAAATAAAAGCAGTTTTTACTGACACAGCAGAAACTCTTGATAGAACCGATAATTGTTATGTTGGGTCTGATTGCTCACTTGTTGACAATATGATTAAAAAATATAGGAGGGAATCTGCCATCTGTTAAAGCCAGTCGTTAAATCCATTATTTATAACATAATACGAACGAATTAAAAGTGTTTTTTAGTTTTTTAATCTGTTACTGGTCTTAAATTAAAACGATTACAATAGATTTAATAAAACAATTCAAGTTTGTGTTTCATTTCAACATGTTTTTTGCTAATTTGTGTTTACTTTCCAAAAATAATTATATTTAAATATAAATGCAGGAAAAAACATGAAAATGTTTGTGGAATTAAAACTGACTCAGAGCAGATGCGTGTTTGGTTTCTGGATTCCCATCACTTTGCTCAATGTTCATGTTTTTAACCACGTCACATTTTTGAGTATATCTTATTATAAGGTCAAGGAAGTAGTTTTATTTTAGTAGTTATTTTTTATGGTTTTAAAAAAATGTGGTGAGTATTACCTGAATATCTTATTTTATTGCCTCTTGTGAAGTTAAATGTCAAATGATTCCAATGACTAATTAAAAGAAACTAGATAAATGTGGAGAATAAAATCTATGAAGATGTTTCCTGTTGTTCATAGATGATTCATGACCACATTTACTTTTGGCACCAATTCCTTTGGTCTGAATCTGGTTGTAATTTTTTGAATTGTTATTGACCTCGGCATCTTTAGGAGTTTAAGAGCAAACTGTGGCTTGTGGTGAAATTTGAGGCCAAAAAACAAATGTGTGGCTGCAGCTGTTAATCTGTGTTACTCCTTTAAAAAAACATCAATTCAAAAGCGAGGCAAAAACCGTACAGAGACTCAAGAGAGGGAAGGAAAAACAACCAGTTAACCAGTTAAAATAATCAGTTAACCACCAGACAACGAACAGGTGAGTAATTAAAAAAAGGAAACAACAACCCAAGATTAACCATAGATAACAAACAAAACTACAAACAGTAACAGAAAAAAAACTTTGGCAACAGAAACTAATTTACAACAAAAGAGGAAACTTTTCTGACCCTGCATTGAGTTATTTCCTTGTTTTTAGAAACAGAAATCCTTCTCGTCCTCTCAAAGTGTTGATGTTTGCAGGAGATCTCCTCAGATGAAACAGTGGTGAGTGTCACCAACCTACAGGGTGAATGGCAGCAGATGTTACTTTGGCTTCATTCGCTTTAAAGTGAGCGACTGTAGCAGAGTTAAGAGTGACGAGCTTCAGTATTACAAGCACCAGATTATTAGATAAATTTGAACGTCTGGTGAAAAAAGGAACATTTATCCATCTGTTGTGTTCTCCAACACCTCAACTTAGTCCTTGGCTCTACTTGAAGCTCCATCAACGTTTTTCTTCTTGATGAGTCATAAAACAGCAGAAGGGAAACTGGTTTAATAAGGTCTATCTTAAAACTGAAAGTGTCTGGTAATTTAGAAAATCCTTCAAAAATATGAACCATTTTTGTGATGGATTCATTTTTAGTTTGTTTTGAATGATAATTAATGTGCTTTCAGCTCTTTCGGTGCACCGTTATCACTCTTATGCTTTTTGAAACACAGTGATGCATCCGAAGGTGCAAAAATACATCCAAATAAAATGAGACCGTATGCCATTTTGGGTTTACAAGAATAGAGGAGACAGAGGAGGTTTTTTTCCGCAAATAACATTAAAAGTTCGCAGAAAATACAGTATAATCTGAAAAACCTTATAATCTGTGTAGAGTACAGCCTTCTGACTGCTGTTTTCGATGGATTGTGGTTTTGCTTCAACACATATGAATTAAATAATTCAGTTATTAGCAGAAGTCTGTAGAACTCAAATGCATGACGAAGACGTAATCCAACCATTTCATTCAGGTGTTTTATACCAGCGTCAGATTAAATAATTGAGGGACACTCGCCAGAAAAGAGCCGTTTGTTAGATTGGGATTTACACCAGATCCCGCTTCATTCTTTAAAGATCCCTGTGTTTTAGTTGTGTCCTTCCTTGTGATTCACACTAAATTACCCCCTCACCGTGTCCCTAACAACTGAAATTAAAAAGGATCCTTTCAAACTGTGATGCAAAATTCAGAAATGGTCACGTTTAAAAAAAAAAAAGGTATTTGGGTCACATTTGCATGCTGTGACAACATAATCTTAGACTCTTTGAAACAGACACAAGTGAAGTTCAAGGCGCTCGGCTTCATATTAGGCTCATAATAACTCTGTAAAGTATGATGACAACCATATAGTCCTTCACCACACTTAGGATATAATGCACATGTAATATAGCAATACATAAGTATTTATATTAATACTGTATCAGCTGGGATGCCATAAGCATACCCTGTTGTGGTCGCTAACATGTTTGATTTTTAATTTTCTTGTTGTCAGATTTAATAGTAGTTTTCCCACCAGAGTCAGATATTTAATAACAGCAGCCTGAGGGTTCAACTAAGTTCAACCAGCAGTCTTCCTAAACCTATTCCATAATTAATCCATTTACCAGGTGCCAGTTTGACACACCCTCTATTCAGTTTTGCAGCGATTGGTCAGTCAAACTTTTACCACATAAGGCAAAGGAGATGTGATAAACCTTTAAAGTCTTTTGTATGAGTCAAGGTTTTCATTAGGGTTGCAGCTTAAAAGTTTAAAAACAAAGTCAGAGACTCCTTCATTGTCATTAAAATGATTGATTCAAAACAAACGCACTTTTAACAGGTTTCACAACCATGTGTTTGCTGTTGGTAGGCTTCATTAAAAAATAGCTGTATTGTCATTTGAAAATAGGAAAAATATAAATTTTATTGAGGAGAGATTTAAAAAACTATATAAACAAGTCACTAAAGTATGCAGCTGAGGGTATAAAGGTCCAAAAAGCAATTAGGTGAAGGACCATAAAAGGTTCTGCCACATGCTTCAAAGTAATAAAAAAAAGTATAAAATGCTATTTTGGTTTGAGCTTCAAAGATCCTTTAATAGATGCAATCTTGTTTTTAAAAGTAAATGAATTATGGTTGAATTATTTTTTTAAGAAACCTTTAAGCTGCATACCAACATCCCAATCGGTCTTTATATCGGAACACATAATCTTATTCATCACGAGTGCACAAAGCCCGAGTAACTGAAGCAGTTTAATAAAATACCAAATGCTGCTGCTTATTTATTGCCTGACAAAACCTTATTTGGCCTACAGACAATGACCTAACCATCTGTTGACAGCCGGCCACTAAACACATTGTTAGCACATGCTTAACTCCACAGATACACAGCCAGTGGCTGATTTGATAGTCACAGTTGGAGTTTAAAGGATTTTCTCCATTGTAGAGTCATTCACCAACTTTCTGTCAGAGATATTTGCTGCACATCATTTCATATCAAAATATGACATTACTAAGTTCATTTGGAGCGATAATGCTTGTTGGTCATGCACTTAATTTAATTCTCTGGATCTCCTTTTTGGGACATCTCCTTCCTAACAACAAAACAGAGATTTCCCAGGAGATTGCATCGAGTCACTGACTTGCAGCATCCACTTCTCTTGGGCTAGCAGAGACGGTAGACCATGGCTTGTGTTGTGTCATTGACTTTACAGTAATCCCTTATAATGAGTATATTTCTATATAACCCACAAAAAAAGATGTTTTCTGCTGCTTACATCTGCTGCTTACATCCGCGCCCTCGCTACGTTCCTCACAGTGGCTCAAGCGGTGTGTCTCCAGGTAACCTCAGGCCCCTGAGCCGGGTAGCTCAGGCGGCTGGCATGATGGCGAGTCGTACGAAGTGCGCACTCATTAACGCGAGGTCTGCGGTAAACAAGACTTTCATCCTGCAAGACTTTTTAAAGTTGCGATCTTTGGATGTACTGTTTTTAACTGAAACCTGGATCAATACTGGGGACTCCACTGCCTTTCCGGAGCTTTTACCTCCAGACTGCACTTTTATTAATTCAAGAGAAACTGGCCGCGGTGGAGCTATAGCTACTGTCCTGAAGAACGTTGTTCATTATAAAGTGGTCACTGAGTGGTCTTCTTCTTCCTTTGAGCTCAGCTGTTTCGAGCTACAAGTGCGACAGACCGGCGGTCCTTTACTGTGCGCTGTCATTAAGTATGACAAGGATTTTATCAATAATTGTCATGAGTTTGTTGCTATCATTCATACACGTTATGATACTTTTTGATTGTTGCAGATTTTAATGTCCATCCATGATGTCTGTCCAAACCAATGGCCAAAGAGTTTATGGACTTGATTGAAGCTTTTAATTTGACACATGTCACTGGCCCAAAACAAGTGCATGGGCACACCTTAAATCTGGTATTATCTCATGTCTTTTATGTTGACAATGTTGTGGTTGAGGATGCCGTTTTCTCAGACCACTGTCCTGTCTTGTTTGATTTAGTTTAACCTTCGACACGGAGTTGCCAGCTGTGCGTCGTGGTCGTGTTGTTAATTCTAACAATGCAGCGGTTTTTAATGCTCTCTTCACCGCAGTGGCTCAGTGCCTTTTGAACTCCGTGTCGCTCCCTTTAAATTCATGCGCCGCAAGCCAAGACAGGAGCCTTGATTCAATAACGTCACGCACGTGGGCTGGCGTGAGTGTCGGAGGGCGGAGTGTTGGTGGAAAAAGGACCGTCTGGAGATTTACCACCAGATTCTTAAATAGAGCTGGAGAAAAAACAAAATATTTCTCTGATTTAATCATGAATAATCTCAGCAAGCCTGGTGTTCTTTTCAAAACTATTAATTCTGTTTTTAATCCGAATCCTCCAACTTTACTGGAAATGACCAATGACAGTTGTGAAAAATTCCTTGCTTATTTTAATGACAAGGTTACTGCTATTGAAGCTGAAATATCTCTCTCATCAGTGTGTGTTTCGGAGGTCCAGAGGAATCCTGAGTGCTTGGATATTTTTTACCAATTTGAACCTGTGCCGCTGTCTGACCTCCCACGCATAGTTAGCAGAATTAAACCCTCCTCTTGTCCCACTGACCCCTTACCTTATCGTCTTTTTATAGAGGTATGGGGCACTATTGGCTCCTTTGTCAGGGATGTAATTAACAAAAGTCATGGGCAGCTGGTGGTCATAGCCGCTGTTCCCAAATGTTTTAAAAACGCTGTAGTTGAACCTCTAATAAAAAGAAACGGTTTTGACCAC
>JAVLVB010000259.1:195182-236669 GCA_032876305.1 Orestias chungarensis
ATTTTATTTTATTTTATTTTTTGATCTCTGATCTCATCTGTGTTTATTTTATATTATAAAAGGAAATCATGGATTTGCATTATGAGTCAAACAAGCTTATGTACGGTTCATTTGCTGCTTATTTTGTTTTTTGTCACCTTAAGGTGTGATATGTGAACATTTGTATCTTTGTATTTTTCTCCATTGTTTGAATTATTTCAGGTTGCCATGAAAACCTACCGAGTTTAAAATTTAAAGGATCTGGAGTTGGAACAAAACACACTGCTTTCTAACACGAAGCCCATTCAACTCACCGCGCTTCGTTTATTGGAGAAACTTAATTGAAAATTGAAAAAGAAAGTTGTAATTAAAGTTAAAAGTGAAAGACTCTGGGATCCTTGTTCAGAAAGATCTATGAAATTAAAGAAATATAGATAGATGAGAGATTTCCCCTCGTCTGATGTGAGCAGAGGGAGGAGAAGACTGATTAGAATAAAAAAAAAGTTTAATAGATTTTACTATGAACATGCAATTTAACACCCCTGGAGGGTAAATTAGCCCGATTATCTGTAAGTGAAAACGGAAGAGCTTTTAAGGAAGGATCACTCTTCCAACCACAGTCTCTATGTCTATGGTTTCAAATTTAATGATGGACCTTGAATTTTGATTCCCATAACAGATTTTCTATAAGCGGCTCATAGAAAAGAGATGATGATTTTGCCTGTTTGGTTTTCTGTTATGTTTGTATATTGATCATCTCTATGCGGTTTATTTGTGTTTTTAATCTTAGGAAATTCTTTTCAGTTTTCTTAGTTAATCCTTAACACACCTTTGCCATGTGTTCATTCCTTTGTGTTTAGTTACCTCAAATATTCTTGTGTTTTAGTGCTTTCAGATTTTGTTATTTTCAGATTAGTGTTATTTATTTTACATGATTAGTTTTTTTTCCCTGTTCCTCTTCGACCCCTATAGAGATAATTTTCCATCTTTCTTCAGGAAAGCTGCTTGTCTTCTGTCAAAGCTTCACTCTGTTTGTAATCAACCACCTACAGCTTGTCAGCAATCACTCTCCTCTGTATTTAAGCTCCTCTGTTAATGTTATTTCATCCTAAATCCTTCTATTACATCTGTTCCATTGTCTCATGCACCAGGTGAGCTTCATGTCATGTTCTGATCATGCTCCTGATATATACATTTTGTTATCTAATTAAATATGTCACAATTACACTCCTGAGCTCCTGTCTGCATTCTGGTCCAGCTCCAACAAGACAACACATAATGGATTTTATCTTTAGTGGGTAGTTTCTCTTAACTAAATTTTTTGTTGTTGATGTTTTTGTGTTAAGTTGCCAAACAGACAAATTTGAGAATGTTTGGAGAAGAAACGGACCCACAGCATGACACATTCTCCACCTTACCTAGCAGTGGGAATGAGATGCTTTTCACTTGTTTAATGTTTACTTTAACGCTTGATCCACCAAAGGTGAGTTTATTGCCGAAAGCCTTTGAAACATTTTAACCACATGCTTCCCTGTTTAACCTTGCAAAATATTTACATTTATTGTGGATAATACCCAGAATTGGTGACATTTCCAAACTGTGAGATTTGGTGTTTTTTTATCATCCTTTTTCCTGTAGGTTGTAGAAAAATAAACTTGGATCAACTTGCAGCCCAGTTTCTATACGTTCAAGTCGTTGTAAGCCTATAGCTATTGTTCTGATTGTAAATCAGGCCACATTTTTGTAAGTGACTTTTTCTCACAGCCATTTTTTGACTAGGTTTCATGAAATCTAAATAGCTAAAAGATCTGCCTCCCATTGTGCTTTTAGAGATTCTAGGAACCACCAGTAAACCTGCAGTCTGAGAGTGATGTGCTCTGTTAGGGACATAAGGAGTAATCAGATCTCTGATATACGATGGAGCTTTATTAGTGAGGGCTTTATATGTCAAAAGAAGAATCTTAAAATCTATTCCTAGTTTAACAGGGAGCCAATGAAGGGAAGCTAAAATAGGGGAGATATGATCTCTCTTTTTAAGCTTCATCAGAACTCTTGCTGCAGCATTTTGGACCAACTGAAGACTTTTAACTATGTTTTGTGAACTTCCTGCTAATAAAGAGTTACAATAGTCCAGCCTTGAAGTAACAAATGCATGGACTACTTTTTTAGCATCTGTCCTAGAGAGAATATTTCTAATTTTTGCAATATTCCTTAGGTGAAAGAAGGAAATCTTACAGACCTGTTATATGGGAGTTGAAATATCCTGATCAAAAATAACACCAAGGTTCTTTACATTGCTACCAGAGGCCAATTTGATGCTATCCAGTTTAGGGGTTGTCTAAACAGTTTCTTTTTTAGAGGTTCTGGTCCAAAGATAACAACTTCTGTCTTTTCAGAGTTCAAGAGCAGAAAGTTTAAAGTCATCCACATTTTTATGTTTTCTAGACATGCCTGTAATCTACTTGTTGGGGGCCCTGGCCTCTTGAGCCTGTGCAGGCTCTTTTTTATCATACAGTTTCAGCTGTGAGGGGCACACCTTTCCTGATTGGCTGCCTGGAGACTGCAGGAGAGCAGCCACCATTGGACCAGCAGAGAATGGCAAGCCAATCAGATGCTGATGAGGCCCACCATATAAAAGGCACCTGAAAAACATTCCTTCTGTGGGGGGCAGCTTGTAGGAAGAGGTCTCGTTCAGCTGTTCCCAACCTTTGTTATCGGCGGAAGCTTTTGGCAGTTTTGAAATATTTGGTTGGTTCTTCTGCTAAAGCAGTTTGATTGTGTTGTTGTTTGCTTTCTCAAGCGAGAAGCTTGTGTTTGGGAGGCTTGGTGCTCCCTTTGTGTGATTTTTCTTTTCCTTTTTGGGTTGTTTTGTATCATTCTGGTTAAATTGTGTCGTGGTTCTGTGAAACCATCTTTTTTTAATAAATCTCTTTTTTTTATATCCCCTATTTTCTCTGGACATTTTTTTATGTTACCGCGCCTGAACCCCTAGACCTTGAGGGGCGTAACACTACCAAACTGACTGGATTCCTCAGGATTTATAGATAAATACAGTTGTGTATCATCAGCATAACAGTGGAAATTAACACTATGCTGTCTGATGATTTTACCAATAGGGAGCATGTATATAGTAAATAGAATTGGGCCAAGTATAGAACCCTGTGGTACTCCAAAAGGAACCTTACAATGTGGATAACATTTGTCATTTAGATGAACAAACTGGGATCTATCAGAGAAATACGATTTAAACCAGCCTAGCGCTGTTCCCTTGATCCCCACAGTGTTTTTGAGCCTTTCAATGAGGATATTGTGATTGACTGTGTCAAAAGCAGCACTGAGATCTAACAGTACTAGAAAAGGCATGAGTCCATTGTCTGAGGCCATGTGAATATCATTTTTAACTTTAAGGAGAGCTGTCTCAGTGCTATGATGAGCTCTGAAATCAAAAATTGTTTGTTGTGTTTTTATCCTTAAATGACGTCTGTTTAAGAAAATCTTGGGGATGCTCATTTCTTATTGTTGTGTTTTTTTTATTGGAGTCTTATATGTTTTTCTTTTATAGATTTTGCTTCTCTGTTAAAAGCAAATCTATTGTTCATGTGTAATATTGTACTGCATGCTTAATAGAGTAAATATTAGGCTGAATTTAAAAATCAGTCTGAAACAACATAAAGTGACAAAGTTGGAGGAGCAGGTAAAAATTTCCTCTGTACTGTAGAAACGTGTGTAGACTTCATGTGTGTGTGTGTGTTTGTGTCATAATATTATGTTTTTAGATTTGTGTGCGAGAGAGATTGGTTGTGTGAAAGTCAGCTCAGCCAAACTGCCAGGCTCAAACGGGATCAGCCACTAATCCTTTATCTGCTTAGCCATGGATGTGTTGGTAGAGTGTGCGCCTTCGGATGTGTATGTTTGGTCGAAGTTTGCACCTTGTGTAGCAGCTGGAGTGTGTCCCGAACACAACCATGTGGGTGCGTATCATAATTAATGACTCTGGGGAGCTTGCAGAGTGGGAGACGCTCTATTAACCTTCTAAAACCTGAAAAACACTTGTGCTCTCTGGGTTTTTTCCTCTGCCAACCTTTCAGCAGGCAGGATACTAACTTTACCCTTGTAAGTCATCCAGTTCTCATCTGAGCTTCTCTAGGGATACTTTCACCAAACAAGTGTTTTTTTTTAAAAGTTTTACCACAAAATCTATGGCTTGATGATAAATTTCCATTTTTTTTCTTGCTGCATCGTTCCTACATTCATCTCCACCTGTCAAATAACTTTGTGCAAAGCAATTTCAACTTTAAACAACCAGGTTGTGTTTTCTTTAAATAAAAACTAGTTATACAATCAAACTCTGGCGTTTTAAAGAATTTATGTTTTACTGAAAAACCAGTGCATGGGTAAAGGCTTGAACACTAACCAGCAAATCAGTTGGGATCCACGACTAAGTATCCAACATTTTAAAAAATAAGCTTGATTTGGATTAATTGTTGCCAATAGATGGTGAAAACTTGCTTCCAACATGACCATTAGTATATGTTGACGTCAGTCTTCAGTTTACATGAACCTCCTTAGACATGTGTCATTAGTCATGATATTAAGCTTTTTTTTGTCTGAGTCAGTCACAGATGACATTTTTTTAGTATTTTGAAGTGATATGTTATTTTTTTAATACTCAATCTTTAGTTTAACTGGTGAGTCGTAGCTCCACGTGCATTTATATTTAAATTTCAAACCTACAGAGATGACCTGCGAAAACTGCCAAAGGAAACCAGCAAACTGGAATGTGGGTGAGAGACTGTAGGTGTGAGAGCAGGGATTAGTATTAGTGGAGAGGATAATCCGGTGGAAGGACTGCCTGCCTGTAGGAGCTTCAGTCTGTCTGTCTGTCCTCTATCTGGAGTATTGAGGAGGTCTTAGAGTGCCAGATGATAAAGAGGAAAAGCGAGCGTGCAACACTTACTTAGACACACTCTGTGAACATCCTCCCTCTACATGTGGCATTTTCACAATCCACTCCTCTTCTGCAGCTTCTTCAGTCCCTTCCCTCCTTACCATGGCATTTTCTATTTTTTCCTGTCAAAGCTACATTTACTTTATTCTTTGAGTCTTCTTGAACTTCTCCTCCATATTTCTATTATTGTTCATCTCAAATTCATTCAGTACAGTTTATTAAAAGTTTGCTAATCCACAAAACATCTAATCTCAAACCACATCTGAAGATATAATAACGATGCATTTTGACTGATTAAGTACTTAACTTTAGTAGTGAGTTGAAGTCTTTATACTATTAGTCAAATCTCATTCAGCTACAAGTTAAAACTGCTTGTTCAAAATATTACTCACATTTAAAATAAAAATGTATATTAAAAATACTCAACAATTTAAATGTACAAATTTATTTTCTAATGTTACGACACTGCTAATCGTTAAAAGTACATTGGTCTTTGAAATATTGTGAAATAAAAAGTCATTTTGTTTTCAAAAAGAAGTAATGCAGATATGTTACTGTCCACCACTGATGATCAAACACTGCATCACATCTGCTGTCTTTTTCTTTGCATGCATATTTTTCTATTCTGCATCACATATTCTCAGATATTTTAAGTATTTTCTCCAATTTCATTAATATGGAGAATCTTTCCTAGGGATGTGTAGGATATGGTAACCAAAAATACCTTCTACTACATGCTAGCCCACTGCTCCCCACAGCTGAACTGAAGAGGGTTAAAAACAGAGGTAATAATAGCGGTCGTACTCCTCAGTTAATTCTGCGCCTCATTCTGTTCGCTGCAGCGTGTTTTGCTGTCATAATAGCTTATATAAAGTGCTGGCACGCATCCCTCCGCGGTTAACAGGCTTAGACACCTTCTGATCCTCCCCTGGCTTAACTTCTGACACTGACACTGTGTGCTCCTCTACATGAGGGGGCTCTCGGTGGCAACTAAAAAGGATTCACCTCCCATGACACACAAATAGGGGAACAAAGACGTGTCCAATGGTGCCGTCTTCCAAAACCTAAAGTTTGTTGACTTTAATCCTGTGTGTTTAAGAGTTTCCTCTTAATTTTAATTTATTTTAAAAAAACTAAAATATTTGGAAGCTTTTGGTTTTTAAACAATATTCTGATTGCACACAAAAGTTGGTCATCTAAGTAAATAGTCAATCTAATGTAGGTTAATATTTAGATTGTATTCACATCTTAACAAAGCGAGTTAGTGAAGGAGTAAAGTCTCGTCTTCAAGCGGTGAGAGCTTTTAAAAAGATTAACCCACAATATGACACGCCGTGTATGGCACCTGGCAGACGTTGCTGCAGACTTTGAAGGTTTTCGTGCAGAAATGGTTGATCCATCCCTACAAAGACAATACCAGACTGGTCTGAAATTCAATTCAATCTTCATATATTTGGAAAATTAAATGTTAAACTAATTAATGAGTGGGAAGTCCTTTGAAACTAAAACAGCCAACTAGACATTTCCTTATACTAACCTTAGGGGGTGCTATCATGTGAGGTTGCATTGTGGAGTTTAAATGACAGATTGGATTTAAAAAAAGACAAATGATCCTTCCTTGAATGTGGTCAGACAGGATCTATAAAAGTGGGAGAAATGACTTTACTCTCTTTTGGTTTTGATTAGAATCATAACAGTCAGTCTGTCATTTTATTACAGTAAAACTTTTAACCGGGTGTTTAAACTTTAGAGCTGGGGACACTTTTTGTTGCCCATGAGATCCATTTAAGAATGATTGGTTTCATGTTAAATGGAACATTTTAGAAACAAGACACACTTTTAGTCTTACATTTTCCTTCATTTTTTTATTTTTTATTTTAAACAATACTAGAAAGTGTGACTAAAAACATCTAGCAACAATTACTACAGTAAGGAGTTGGGCACATCTACCTTTTAAAGTTTGTAAAGCACAAAGACTTTTTTGGAGAGACAATGACTTCCTACTCCAATTTAGTTGATGAGAACAAATAAAATTGAATACACTGCAGACTGTTCTATTAAATGAGAAAACTTTTAAGTTTTAGATCTACATTGGTTTAAAGTCACCTGTTCTGGAAAGACCTGACTCTGATGTGTGTTTAAATTGTTGCTATTAACAAAAAAACTAAAATTATTTCAGTTAAAAAAGTCTAATTGCTGTTTGAATTGTGGCAAAGGGTTTATACAGCACTGTTCTAAACTATTGACTTATCTCACACCACCTGAAACCTTTTGAAAATTTAAACAACTAAGTTTACACAGTATTGTGTTTATGTCTTTATTTTTATCTTTTTTGGTGCTGGAGCTGCTGGCAAAGTTCCCAGTAAAGGTCACCGCAGGAGGTGATTGGCCACTCCAGGTCATGGCAGAGAGTAAACAGCCCGTCCATTAAGCCTGTACTAAGCTGAGCGTCTTTATTTACACTTGCACCAGCTGAACTTCATTCAAATCGAAATTACCACATTTTTATTGTTTTGACCAAATATAATGATACACTGACCTCAGATATAAAAGCATGCATTTTTCAGCAACAGTTGTACCGACGCCCAGTAAACCTCTCCAGGTTTCTTAATGTAGTGCACCATTAATGTCACTGAGGGCTAATGGGATTATCTTGCTGACCTTAGTGGGTCACGTTCTTTCAGAAGCAATAGGTGGCTGATTAATGATTTTAGTCTGCTAACACAGACAACTTTGCCTCCCCAGCAAGCATTCGTTCAAATAAAAAAATGAATCCCAGTGCAAATTGAAAGTCTTTGTATTTAATGTTAAATTTCTTCAAAAATGTATTGCCACTTTTATCATAGTCTGATGAAGAGGACATCCCTGGTTGTCCCTAGTGTTATTAATTCACAAATGTCTGAAAGTAATGTTGCTCCTAGAAATGAAGGAATAAAGTTTTCAAAAGTAAAAAATCAGAACAAAATAACTTAAAATTTCACACTTAAAGCAACACTAAGTAACTTTTCAACCATCATAAAATAGTTTATAACTCAATAACTTTCATAATTTGTGATTATACGTGGATTTACAGCTCAATGAATGACGTCTCTATGTCTGTATCACTTTAACCGGCACTAAGACACTCTGAGAAGGGTGGCAGGAACCCTGCCTCCTACACTAAACAACTACAAATGTGCTGACTGCTTTACGGCACATGTCACTTCCCCCGTTTCTTATCTCCAACATCATCATCTGACATTGCTTCACCACAATTAGATTCATCACCTCATTGCTATTCATCCTTCACACAGACACTGGAAACAGAAATGTACTTCAATCGAACTGATCAGGATTTTACCTCGCTATGTGCTGATGCTCATGGGAAATGCAATCTTCCTTCAGGCAAAAACACTAACGCTTTTTTCCACACAGGGGCACCAAAACTGACAAAAACTAAACCTTCTTTAGTGCTGCTTTAAGTTTAATGTTTGAAGGGATAGCATGGAGTGTAGCTTCTGGTACTCAAAGCTGATTAGCAGTATTTACATTCAACTGTTTTAGTGTAAATACGTATGATCACATTTTAAAAAATAAACTAGAAACTATATCAATTAGCCACTCAATGTAGCACACTCTAGCAATAATATTAAGTATGAAATATAGGGCAGTAAATTATTATCCAGCTTCTCTGTCCAGGAAAGGAATCTCTGATCGTAACCATTTAGGATTTTTTATTACTTTTTGGATTAGTGCAAAGATAATATTTTATTGGATTTAGTAAGATTAATCACACAAAATCCTTATCATTGGAATAATAAGATGAAAAACATGTACATGGACATAAACTAATGGGCTTGAGTGTAAAACCTCAACCAGAGCAGCAAAAAAAGAGCAAGGCATTCCTTGGAGGAATGATAATAGGAAGTAGACCAATGGTACCCTATGAAGACAACAGCCACTACCTGCCCCCCATTAACCCTCAGTCTGTGATACTTGACGCGAAGCTAGATGACCACAATCATTTTCTATTAGTTTTCATGTAGCAGGATGAATGTATCAACTGAATCATAAAAACAAAATTAATGTCTCCATGACAGACTCATGGAGACATTAATTTTGTTTTTATGATTCAGTCGATACATTCACTGGTAAAGGTAAACAGCTGACCTCAAGATTAAGATAAAGAAAAACGTACGTTAGGAAGACCGTGGAGGTGACTCAGAGGAAATTAAGCTCTCAAGTGTCCACACAAAAGATGTAATTGCACAATCTCGTCTTATCACACATTTCCATTTTCTTCACAACAGTGTAAGATCTCTTTTGGTACCAGCAGGGATTCTAAACAAGATTTTCCATTCTTGTACGGCCAAAGAAATGATTTCCACAAAAAACCTGAAGTAATTACTCATTCTTTTCCAAGCTTCTGAGAGTTCGTATTCGTAAAATACGTTTAACAAAAAAGCCAGGCGCAACATTATAAAACTCTCGAATGCTTTTTGTCTTTTCTGTCAATTGTGCCACTTCAAATAGATGATAAAAGTGATAGAAAACAATAGAGTATAACTAACTGTCATACTTTTCAGGTGTCTGACCCACATAAACAGAGGACTCTCAGGAATGATAATAGTAACAAAGTTTATTGAGAAATGAGGGTGCGTCTTGAGGATGGAAGCAATGGTCACAGCAGGGAGATCCAGGAAACAGAGAGCGACGTGATATTCCCACTAACGGCTTTTCAAGAATCAAGAATCAGTTTATTTATATAGCGCCAATTTACAACAGCTGTCGTCTCAAGGCACTTTCAACAAACTGTTGACAACTTGTCTGCCTTTAATGTCCGGCAGTGGCATATGTCTGCCATTACCATGTGCTCTATGTTTTTATTTTAAGTGTTTTTAAAATTTAAAAAGTCAAACTAAAATAAATAAGTTGTTGCAAAACGCAGAGGGCATTTAAGTGTCCTGTCAGCCCAGATGGGGTAGAACTTTTTCACGGGTGTCCAACAGTTTGATAATTAATCACAATAAAACCTTTTTGAACACACATTCTCTGTTAGACTCAATTTAATTGTTCAAAACTCGATAAACGTCTGTCCCAGATGTAATTCCTTCAAGTGTTTCCTTGATTTTCCTTCAAAAACATTTCCGTTAAAATAAATCTAACGTACACAAGCAGTTTGGACTAATTGGATAAAACTGTGTTTGCCAGCATTCACTGGCTCTCACCAGTATAAACACCCTGGGCTATGTCACCAAACTGCCTACTCACAGTGTTGTCAGACAATGGGACAGCACTGATTTCTTTGTCAGCAATTCTTGCATGTCTTTGGTAGCTGGTAGAATCAAGTCCTCTCCAAATGTGTGAGGTTTTTTAGCATGAGCGATGTGCTGCGAGGCTAAAAGGGACGCCTTCGGGGTCTGCTCGGGGACGGTAGCTGTATGAACCCAACGGCTCACGTTAACAAATACTCGTCTATACATACAATCAAGTCTTTGGTTTTTTCTGCCTCTCTCAGATGTTTGTAAAAAGTGAAAGGTTTTAAATATTTGTTTGCAAATGTGTCCAGACAGAGAACAATCTTTGGTAATGCCTGTAAAGCCATCTCTTTAATATTACGGCTGCTGGGTGGTTCCTTTGTCTTTATGTTGACAGAAACTTCATTTCCTGCTTCTTGTCTTGGCTGAAGTAGCAAAGCAAGTTGAATTTGACTTACTGTCAATCAAAAACATGAGGATTATGTTTTATTAAAACTAAGTACCTGCTCTTAAAATTTGTCATCTACAACCTTTCTTGAAGATGTTCATTAATAAAAAAAGCAATTTCTTTTGTACAGTCATAATTGTGTTTGGGATCTTCAAGCTGGTCTAAGCTAATGACGACACAAGTGTGCACCACTGCTCCTTCACAGTGTTGGAAACATGCTCCTGTACAAATGTACACATGGACTGTGATGTACCTTCATATTCTTTTCAAGTTATAGTAGTGTCACATGATGTATGAACACTGCTAACTTCCTGTGTGTTACGACAGCAGCTGTAAATCAGGGCATTGTAAGGATCTTTAAGAGTGAGTTTATTAAAGGATAACACGTGGACTTCCCAGTAACAGAGTGGCTGTGAGTGTCTGACTGTGATGCCAAATGTTTCTGCCTTCTCCTCTCCAACACTAAACGCAAACCTTGTTAAAACATGCATGAGACTTTAAAACTTAATTTAATCTCATAGCCATTTACTAATATCATAATACTATCGACATTCACCAATTATACATTGTTCTCATATTATTTCCCATTCAAGCAGGTTTCAGTTTGGTAAAAAATCCTCGATTGCATGTCTGCGATTCTTCAAAAATCATAAAGGACTTGTTTCCGGGCTGCAGACGGCACTAATTCGCTGGCCTACTTAACGGATTGGCAACCTCCTGTCAGGTTGGCCAAGTCAAAATGCAAAATTTAATAGCAAAATAATTCAAAAGAATTTAGAGGATTCCCTTTCACAACGTGTCCCTCTTTGGTACTTTATTCTTAATCAAATATTTGATGCACACAGTTTGATCTGTAATATGAAAGCCAGTTGTTAGACCACATTAGTCACCTAACTGTGCGTGAGGGATTCAGCTGATGACCTTTTAAAAAGGATTGACCTCTCCAGCCATGTCAGGCTGGTCAGCAAACAGATCCAATAGAGCTTGACCAAAGAGGCTGGGAGTTTAAGTGGCAAAACACTTGTAGCCTTAATCACACATTAAAGTGTGTACCAAAGAGTCAAAAGTGATGCCATCTGTTCGACGGCTGACGCTTGGTCAAAACGGCTGTAAAGAAGCTCTGAACAAAGGTTGTGTACAGATGAGAGGGCCAAACATTTACCGAATACGTCTGAGAAACAGATAAGGCCATGCTGAAAACAACTGGTGGCATTTAAAGCTCCTTAAGGTGGGTCAGCAAGCCGTTGGAACTTTAGTTGAAGTATTCACATACAGGGTTATCAGTCCGGTTGTTAAGAAGATATTTTATAAGACACTAGCTTCCAAATTAAAACCTTCACAAACTGGTATGCCTTTAAAATAATTTAGCAGAATCTAGTAAAACTAGTAGCAAAACCTCTTCTGCTCAAACTGATTATAACTTATAATTTGTAAACTGTGTTATAGTTCGATGTTTGAACCTCTTTTGAAAGTCGCTTTGGATAAAATTGTCTGTTAAAATGTAAATGTAAACAACAGCAAGTGATATAAGATGCCCTTTTTTAACCAAAATGAGAAAAATCATTTAAAAAACTTTTATTTCTTTGCTGCTGATAAAATAACACAATCTACTGATCATTATTGTACTAATAATTTGATCTAAGATGCTTATTTGTGTATTTATTTTGATACACTGACCTGGAAATGTAACTCTTGAACTGGCTGTTCTGTGACTTTCTCCTGCAGAAGTTATGGCCATCAAACAGGGAAATAGAGGGGGTATAAAAACTTTTTTAATGTAGGTCAGTGCCAAACCAGGTAGTTGCTCCATCACTGATGTATTCATTCTTGCACATATATGTGAAGGCTGACTACAAATACTCCCCCTGTTGCAAAATGGGCTCCTTTTTCTTTGCACATCTAACTCTAGTCTTGTCAATATCTCTCTCCTCCAAATGAGGAGGGTTTTAGCAGCTGATTTGGTTGTCTGCAAACAGTTTTAAATATCAAAATCAAAGAGGGAAGAGAAGCAATGCCTCTCTTTCAGGGTGAATGGCAAAAAGCAGCCAACAAAGGTAAGAAAAAGCTAAGAGGATGAAGAGCGATGGGAGAAAATAAAGCGCTGAGTAATCACTCTTTGCCCTCCAACTGTTATTCAGTTAATCTGTGGGTCTATGTTTGTGTGGAAGTTGCTTGTAAGCAGTTTACACGACAGAGCAAAAGTTTTTGATCTTATTCTTCAGGGACACGTTAACTGAATTATTTTATTTGATACTATCTGCTCAATATTAGAGTTGTGAATGATTATTCTTTAAAAACCAAGATTCACATACAGTAAATTATCTGAGGGAATCTCTTGTAGTTGTTGTTGCCAGAAAGGAAATCTCGGTCCTCTGAAAACCAAAGCTAAAGGTAAACATCTAAAAGGCTTTCCAACCCTGAACTGATTCCTTTCAGGGACAAGGATAGTTTTTTAACATCCTTTTTTGAGGGATTACTTGGCAACACTATGACAGAGGTGAATTCAGGTGTTTGACTGATACATAGCAGTGTGGGTACAGAAAACAGAAGCTGTGCCATTCAACTCAGTTGCTTTATTATCATGATGGAATAAGAATCAGCTTTACTGGCCAAGACAGTACGCACAAGCAACGACTTTGACCTCAGTTTAAAATGCTCACAGCAAAAAGTTCAAAACTTTAAAGAAAGTGAAATGAAAGGATAAAAGGAAGAGAACGTGCATTAAGACAGTATCTATTCCAACAGAAATCCAGATAAAGATGATGCATGTATCCATCTCCCACCCCTCCCTGCCCTCACTGTTGAATATGATGCAAGAATGCTTAAATCCTCTTCTTCAGACAGAGATTTATCCAGTAAAATAAAAATAAAAATCAAATAAGACTCACCTTACTTTGAGTTACCATTTCATTGTTTTCTATTTGAAGTTAAGGTTAAAACAGAACTGTAACTTATTCCTTGGGGTTTTTATAACAATTTTGGCAATTTTCAACACAAAATTGGTCAAAACTAACTAGATGACAAAAAAAGAGCATCTGCTTGATGTGCTACATTTTCAAATCCCTTTAGAACAAAACTACCCGCAGAAAGGTTATATTTTTTTACATCAAAGTCATCAAAGTTACTTTATATAAATATCTTTCAGACACTACACAGTTATCCATGTGATTAAACCGAATAATCAGCATTATGGTTATATTTAAGGAATTATGTAAGAAAAAACTAAAGCAGTTCATAAATTATAGAGTGTTTATCCAGAAACATCAAACTTCAGTGGATGTAAACGCTCAAAAGTCGTCTTGAGTCAAAATCCAAAGATAGGTCCTTCGGGGTCTTAATTAGTTTGAACTGCTAATTCAGTCTGGAGAAAATTTGAATTGAATACTTTCTGGAAGTTTAGGAGATTGATTTTGTATAAAATAAAACTTTTGCTCTCCTTTAAAAAACAACCTTTTGGGACATCCATCCATCAATTCATCCATTCATTATCTTCAGTTTTACCCGAGGTGCCCTGCAAAAACACTAGTAGTTTGGTCTACCTACTAGTTCAAATGAGTTTCATACATATATTTTTCTTGATTTTGAAGTGTTAGGTATCATGGTAGCATCCTAACCAGAGAGGATTCTTTGTCGCTAACCTCCTGGGTCAGCTACTACGGGGAATCCCACATCTTTTTCTGGCCAACCTAAAAGCTTATTCCCTCCAGTGTGTCCTGGGTCTTCCCCAGGCTCGGTTTTTGATAGGACCACATCACAGAGGCATCCTAAGCAGATCCCTCAGCTGCTCCTCTTGATGCTGGAGGAGCAGCGGTTCTGCTCTGACCGAGCTCCTCGTCGCATCTCTATGGGAGAACTGAGGCGCCCTGCAGAGGAAACTCATTTTGGCTGCTCGTATCTGTGATCTTGTTTTTTTTAGTCACTACCCAGAGCTCATAACCACAGATTAGGTTAGAAATGTAGATCATCGGGTAATTTAGGAGCTCGGCCTTACAACACAGTTTTCTTTTCACCACAACAGACCTGTAAAGAACTCACAAGTGCAACTCCTACTACAATACTGATGCACCAATCAACCTAATAATTTCTGTTTTTCAAACAGTCAAGAAAACTGAGATACCAAGATAAACTTCTGCACTTGGGGCCGGACCTTTTTCTCTGAAAATGCTGGGAAAATTTTAAGGTTATAAACGTTTTTGCAAATTTCATGCACGATATTTAATTTCTGAACATTGTGCAAAAGTCTTTATCACAAATAAATGTCCATCCCAGTAGAAGCTCACCATGCAAAAGATTTTTATAGAGCTTGAGTTGCATTTTTTAAAGACACCAAAAGAAACTCTTTCATGCCATTTTCCTGGGAGGCACAAGAGCATATTGTATAATTGGGGGTCTCATTAGTGGAGCAACAGTTACCAGCATGTCTCACGGGCAATCAAACCAGAGAATAAAGGGCATCAGACACAGGAAATGCCCTCTTAAATGTTTATATCAACACTTCAAACAGTTTTATATGGATCACATTCTGGGTTTGGATCAGTCAGCGTTGGTGTACTTTGCTGTAGCCTGACATCTGGGACACACAGACGGCACAGTGACCCGATACTGGAACCAGCAGGTAAGTACTGATCCTACACCATGTTTCAATTTGATCCCTCTGTTGGGATGGCAGACACAAATGTCAGGACCTTACGTAGTGTTAGCATTGAAAATTGACTGGAACCTTCATTTAAATGAAGATGATCTTTGGTAATGTTTTGTTGATATGGTTTAATACAATGAACTGCAGGGTATGGTATGACTTGAACATTTCAGATGGTTAAATTGTGACTAAGTGTAAAATATGAAACAAGAATTTGGGTTTATTTTTCATGGATTGATCTTACAGACAACAATAAATTATGTAGCTTTTCAAAGCTCAAACTTTAGCTACATTTACTTCTAACTAGTATTCTTCGTCATAATATCATTATTTTTTTTCTCACACTTTTTGTTTATTAAACGTTTTACTTTATATAATACATGACCAACCTATATTACAAACTTGTTAATCCAGTGATGTCCATATTTGCAAAGAAAGATAAGTTTTCCTTTATTACCGTTATATTGATTGTGCAATAATAACTACCTTTGAAGGTTGTGTGGTGTGGAGTGGTAATAGTGAGAAAAATCTAATAATTGGGTCCATCAACCATCTCAAGGAAAGAATGTAATAAAAAATAATACCTACCTTCTGAGTCATACTTTCTCCAAAAATCAGCTTCTTTTTACATGTCTCTGATAGTAGGTCGTTGATACTCCTCTACTTTACTAGGGTATGTTAAAAAAACAGTTGAAGCCATGTTTAGATATTTTTCCTGTTTGTATGTTTTACTCTGAATGACATATAAATATATGTTAACTATATT
Source organism: Orestias chungarensis (assembly GCA_032876305.1). NCBI lineage: Eukaryota > Metazoa > Chordata > Actinopteri > Cyprinodontiformes > Cyprinodontidae > Orestias > Orestias chungarensis. The sequence continues at coordinate 211,200 of JAVLVB010000259.1, forward strand.
ACATTTTGAGGTTTTATATCATATACATTTATAACACAGATAAGGAGGGTCAGACAGAAATCAGCACCAACTTTTAGATTTCAGAAGAAGAAGCTTAAAAAAAGTTGGACTTTATTTGTAGGAAGGTCTAGTATGTATTTTCTTAACACATATTACTATTTTAAATCAAGCAACTATGTTAGCTATAGTTGTTATAAAAAGGGGGATAAATCAAAACAACTTACAGTAAATGTTGCTTTGCATCTTGGCCATATCTAACTCCTTGAAATTGTCCTCTGTCTCTTTACTAAGCCCCCTTCAGTTCATCATAATAACACTGCTTCTCAATAGACGTCATTTTTAAACGTTCTTAAGAGAGTTCTACTTTGTTGAACAAAGGAGCAACATTTCGAAGTGTCGTTTTGGAAAAATGGAGACTCAGACCAAGCGTATTTGGTAGTTTTCAGTTGAATTATGGATAGTTACTTCTTTATGGACAAGAAACACGAGACAACTTTGTGTTATAGTGGTGCCCTAGTACAGATTTTGAGTTTCTCTTCTGTTGGGAATCATTGTAGTTTTATTGTTGGGTATGTCAGCTGATATTGAATTTTAATATGCATTTAGATTTTCATGTGACATGACGCATATAGTATACATTAAACTTATTCAACATTTTTGTTTTTTAATTTTTTTAGTGTTGGCTGATTATTAAATAGGCAAAGTTCAGATATTTCTAAGGCTTGGAGTGTGAAATTGAACAGCGTCATAGAAACAAAACCATCTATTGATTTCTGGTTTTTACTGTCAGAGGACATCCGCTACATAAAATCTGTTATTGACCTGCCTTATCTAACCAAAGACATTGACTGGATGACTCATCAGACTGATTTAGACAGAAGGAAATGTGAGTAGCAACTGTGAGTGTATTTGTATGCATGTTAGTGTGTGCCAATGTCATTGCAGGACATTTCTGCCATTAAGAATGTCCTCAATCACTGCTAAGACTGCAAACCCTGTCTCTGCTTGTTCATAGTATCAGGACAACCTGTCCATGTATACCTTGTCTTTTTATACACAATAATGTTAGTGCTGTGTTAGTAGCTTTTATAATATTTCTTTAAATATTGATGTTGGTTACATATGTATTTGTTTATCTGATCTCAAATTTATTTGTACAATGTGTTTATTAGTTGCATTGTTTAATTGCATACCCATTGACGCTTAGGTGTAATTTAGGATATAGCAGTGATCTGATCCATGATAAAACTTGTGTATTTTAATTTAATTATATTCTAAAAGTAAACATAAGTCATGGATATAATGAAGTTTGTGGGCTTTGCACCTTCGTGGTCACGTCAATCTACTCTGCTGAAAATATCTAGTTCAACGACTGCAGTGGAATATTATTACATAAACATATATATGCTGTGTTTTATTAATTTGGAAATATAGGATAATAGGCACGACCCAACTGCTTTCATGTAATAAAATTAAAAGATGTCATGAATGCATAAGGGTGAAATAAGAGTTTAGATAACTTTAAGAAGATCCTATGCATGAGAATTATCACATGAAGCCAAGAACAAAAGCATAACAGAAAACTGTTACCACAATAAAAACATCTTTCTGTAATCTTTCCAAACACACAATCTGCCTATTTAAGTTCCTATTGGCTAAGGTTCTACTTAGTAAAAACTATAAAACATTCAAAATAAAAGGTTAAGGCTAGCATAAAAAGCCAATAAAATGTCAATATGTCCAAACAAAACTGCTGTACTGGAGGAGTCAGAAGGACCCCACAAAAGCTTTTGAGTTTTCTTCTTTTTTTTTATGGCACTTACATGTCAGGCTGCTACAAGTCTTCAAAGTTAAATTTTTGAGCCTCAACTTCATTTTCTATCGTCTTATTTTTGATTTATAATAATTCCAACTCAACCTTCCAGGGTTCTGAGTTTTGCTGCATGTCTCCCCCCTTTTCCTCTGGTCCTGGTCAATCACAAAGCCAACAATGGAGGCATCAACAACATCAACAAGATCCTTTCCAGCTAGCTATTTGGCACTGATGCACCACTGGACGGCAAAATATTTGAATGGCTCATTCCAAGTATAACAGGTAATGGATATAATGGAGAATGTTATAAATTAATGTTATTCTAACTTAAAAAAAACATTTTCTATATTTGTACAATATATTATCATGTTGTCAAAAAATAATGTTCATAAGGTAAGAACGCAAACAGTTTTATGTGATAATTGTACTAATGTAAGGCTCAAATCTTAAGTATTTTTAGTTTGTTTAAACAGTGTCAATTAACAACATGTCATCTCAAATCACTCTATAAGAAAATCATTTAATTTTATCTACTAATACATAATAAATCAGTTTCCAATCTAAGGAACCCCAGCAGATTCATGGAGTCATTGACCGGAGGAAATTGTTTTGCCAGGGTTACAGAGTATGAATTAACACGACACATTAATCTCACATACAACACAGTACAGTACACAATCACTATTAACAATAAGTACACTACTAATTATCCCTACTAATTATCCCTCCTGCAGATGGAAGAGGAATTGTACAGTTTGATTGCCACAGGTAAGAAAGACCTCCTGTGGCGTTCTGTGGTGACTCTTGGTGTTCTCAGTCTCCGGCTGAAGGTGCTCTGACAGGCCGTCAGTGTGGCATGTAGGGGGTGGGAGGTGTTGTCCTTGATGCTGAGCAGCTTCCTCAGCATCCTCCTCTCTGACACCTCCACCACAGACTCCAGTTCCAGTCCCAGGACAGAGCTAGCTCTCCTGATGAGCTTGTTGAGTCTGTTTGTGTCCGCCGTCCTCAGCCGGTTGCTCCAGCACACTACAGCATAGAAGATGGCGCTTGCGACCACATAGTGGTAGAACATCTGCAGCATGGTCCTGCAGACGTTGAAAGATCTGAGCCTCCTGAGGAAGTGCAGTCTGCTCTGACCCTTTTTGTAGACAGTGTGCGTGTTCTTAGACCAGTCCAGTCGATTGTCTATGTGGACACCGAGGTATTTGTAGTCCTCCACTATGTCCACAGCTGAGCCGTTGATGATGACGGGGTCTGGGCGGTTCCACTGTTTCCTGAAGTCCACCACCAGCTCCTTTGTCTTCCCGACGTTAAGCTGCAGATGGTTCAGCCCACACCACCCCACAAACCTGTCCACCACACTCCTGTACTTGGCCTCCTGCCCACGATGGCAGAGTCGTCTGAGAACTTCTGCAGGTGGCAGGACTGTGAGCAAAACCTGAAATCAGAGGTGTAGAGCGTGAACAGGAACGGAGACAGTACTGTCCCCTGTGGGACCCCCGTACTGCTCCTTATGATGTCTGATGTGGTGTGTTGCAGTCTTAGATACTGTGGGCGGCCTGTGTGGTAGTTGTTGATCCAGGCCACCAGTGGTGCGTCCACCCTCATGTCCAGGAGTTTGTTGCAGAGGAGAGCTGGTTGGATGGTGTCGAACGCACTAGAGAAGTCGAAGAACATGACTCTCACCTTGCTGCTTGCCTCCTCCAGGTGCGAGTAGACTCGGTGCAGCAGGTAGATGATGGTGTCTTCCACTCCCAACCGGGGCTGGTACGTAAACTGCAGGGGGTCCAGTGAAGGTCCGACGATGTTACGCAGGTGCTTCAGGACGAGCCGCTCTAGTGACTTCATTACATGCGATGTCAGGGCAACCGGCCTGTAGTCACTGTGTGTGGTGGGTGTCTTCTTCTTGGGCACAGGAACCAGACAAGAAGTTTTCCACCGGTCGGGAACGACCCTCTGGCTCAGGCTCAAGGTGAAGATGTGATGGAAGATCACACACAGCTGAGTGGCACATCCTCTCAGCACCCGGGGGCTGAGGCCGTCGGGACCAGCTCCCTTTCCTTGACGCAGGCGACTAAACTCTCTTCTCACCTCTTCTGCGGTGATGGTTATGGGGGAGGGCGGGGAGAGTCCCCCAGATGAAGATGGGCAAGAGGGCTGTGTTGATGCTGAAGCAGTTGAGGAGAGTTGGTGGTGTGCAGGGGGTGGACGGGTGTGGTTGATGAGGTGCTATCAGCGTCGTTGGAGGTGCTGAGGGGAGGGCGGGCAGAGAGTGTCTCATCAAACCTGTTGAAAAACTGGTTTAGCTGGTTAGCCTCCTGTAGGTCTCCTTCCATCAGCTGGTAGCATGCCCTTTTTGCTGTGACCAGTGATGGCCCTCATCCCACTCCACACCTCCCTCATGTTGTTCTGGTGGAGCTTGCTCTCCAGCTTCCTCCTGTAGCTGTCCTTCCCCTCCTCAATCCTCACCCTCAGTTCCCTCTGTACTCTCCTCAGCTCCTCTTTGTCCCTGCTCCTGAATGCAGCCTTCTTCCTGTTCAGTACTGCCTTGATTTCCCTGGTCACCCACGATTTGTTGTTGGGGTAACAGCGCACAGTCTTGGTGGGGATGATGGTGTTGGTGCAGAAGTTAACGTAATCCGTGATGCAGTCCGTGAGGCCATTGATGTCCCCTCCCTGTCCGTCACAGAGAACATCCCAGTCTGTTACCTCAAAGCATCCCTGGAGGGTCTCTTCAGCCTCCGGTGACCACTGACGAACAGTTCTAGTGACCACAGGTTGCCTCTGGACAGCAGGGATGTAGAGTGGCCTCAGGTGCAGAATGTTGTGGTCAGCTCTGCCTAGTGGATTGGTAGGGTTGAGGTGAGAGTGACATAATTAAAATCCCCAGAAATGGCGATGAAAGCGCTGGGGTGCAGGGTCTGCAGTCTGGCGGTCGCAGATGTTATGACCTCACACACCTGCGACGCGTCTGCAGCCGGTGGAATGTAAACAATGATGACAATGGCATGGGAAAACTCACGCGGCAAATAATGCGTACGCAGGCTGACTGCAAACAGTTCGATGTCCGGTGAACACACACCCTCCTTCTCAGTAATGTGTCCCGGGTGGCACCACTTTTTATTAACGAAAACATCGACTCCCCCTCCCTTCTTCTTGCTGCTGTTGGCGCTACTCCTGTCCTCTCGCACCAACTGAAAGCCAGGCAAACTCACCATAGAATCAGGTATGTTGTCTTGCAGCCATGTCACACTGAAGCACAGGAGCGATCCCTCATGAAAAACACTTTCCCTCCTCGTAAGCGCCGATAGCTCGTCCATTTTATTCACCAGCGATCTCACGTTTCCCATGACAATGGAGGGGCGATACGGCCGGTATCTCCTCTTCCTCAGCCCCCGTCTCCTCTCGGCTCTGCAGCCCAGGTACTTTCTCCTCAGTTCTTTGGGGATTTTGTGTCCCTGTACGGTCTGCTCCTTCTGAGATCCCTCAGCTGGTTCCTTGTGTACACAATGTGAGCCTGACGCTGCTTCGCCAGGGCCGGGGCCACACTGGAAGTAAGTAATACAGCCACCAGAAATGCGGCCAAAAACTCGCAGCGCTGCATAATTGGCTTAAATAAATAATTAGACACTAAGAATGCCATAAGAAGGCCAAAAAAAACAAGCTAACACAGGTAACAAAAACGTAGAACAAAGTAAAAGAAGACAGGACGACACGGAGAAACTCTGGCGGGCAGCCGTCCTCAGTTAGTTTGAACAAGGTTGAAATAACCGCAACTAAAGCCGATTGGACAAAGGAAGAAAGTAGCAGAGAGAGAAGCGGTCAAATTGTCCTCCAGGAGTCTAAGCCTATAGCAGCAGTTACAGAAATAACTTAGGGTAACTTGCACAGTATGTTAAGATTACTGATTGCGATAAAGCAACTCGTGGAGCACAGGATGCTAACAGCCATCCAACATCTCATAGATACTCGGCATTGATCAGGTAAAAGAAGAAAATCTCAGAATTTGTGCTGTGTGTGTGAAACAGGCTTAATTCATATTGTGTACAAATGTTGCTTTTATTATGCTGCATTTATGTTTAGATTGGCAGAAAATGAAAAATTCAGGAGGGATGAAGGGGAGCAGTGGGTGTAGAGCCTCTTAGCCATCACCATGAAAGCAGCTTTTCCAGTTGTTAAAGGAGCCGGGCTCTGCTCTCTAAATAACCAAATATCCTCTATGATGTAAAGAAACCAAGGCCTAAGTCACACTTAAACATCTAAAATGAGAAGCAGATGGAATCTGTGTCTTTGCAGTCAAGTAGTTTGATTTCCTTGGTAACTCCTGTTTAATATTTCAGCTACTAACCAACACCAGACGTATGTTCTGGTAGTTGGAAAGACCTTGAGTAAACAATAAAACTATTTCTTTACAATCCTTTCTTAATATTTAAATAGCTTCATCACACATTTTGTAGACCAAACGAACACCGTCTGCTGGTATGTTTCCATAAAAGCCAAAGAGAGAAAAAGAAACTCGTATTCGAATTATGGCATTTGCATTTTTTTCTTTACAACAATGATCCACAGGATGTAAAATGGGTGTAATTTCACAAAGTGATCTTAGCTGGTGTAATTTTAACCTTACCAGGGTACATGGCAGGTTTAAAAACCAGTTCAGCTGATTTCATCTCATGCATAAATGCAAGTTTCAAAACAAGTTTGAAGAAAATAAAGTGATGAAGAAAGATTTAAAGCATTCTACTGTATTGTATAAACTTGTAAGAGTTCTATATAAACGCTACCAGACTCTGTCAAAATCAGACAGTTTTGTAACAAACACAATTAAAAGAATCCCAATTGACCTTCAAATCATTAACTTTTTAATTTAGTACCCAAGCATCGACAAACTGAATTCATCATCACTTTCCTCTAGCGTTTTCAGCAAACATATTTGTTTTGAAAATATAATGCTGTTGCTAGACTTATCTGCTTATGAGAAATAAAACTGCACACCGACCTTTACTAAGAAGAAATTAATCAATATTAGGTAATAGTGAAACCCTCAGCATATAAAAACTGGTCAGTCTTACTGGGTACTCTGCAGCTACCTGCTACATGAGGTTAGCAAAGTGCTAAAGCTTCTATGATCCAGTTGTTTAAAAAGGTCATTGGAGTTTTGATAACACATGAGCATCATAGTTGTTTTCCTTTGCTAATTTTATTGTTCTGTTGATGTGAACATCTGTGTATTACTCGTGATTAAAAGCCAACATGTCCAAATTCCCCCCAGCAACAACTGAAATACATTAAAAGTTAGAAAATCACAAGAATGTACATGAAAGTACATAACAGGTGAAATATTTCATTGTATTTTCTTGTGCTTTTCTTTCTTTTTTTGCATGTTTTTTATATCAATGGACAACCAAAGTTGCTCAGTTCACTTATGAACACGATTGTCCATAAGGTTTTCAAAACTATTGTACAGTAATACAAAATATTTGATTGGGATAAATTAAAGATCATGTCTGGATATTGCCTCTGCTAACATTTGGAGATAGAGTCCTACTTTGGTCCCTTTTCATGTCAAACATCATAGTTGCTTTCAACATCACCTAATCTAAAACTGTGTACTTTTCTCTGAGCTTTAACGTGCGTAGGCCGATACTTTGACTCTTTGGTTTAGGAAGGAGGTCTTCATTTTGAAATGCTCCTACAACTCTGCATAAAATCTGACTGAACATGGTGAAGCGTGAGGGTGTGTGTGTGTTTTCTGTGTGTGTGGGAACTACCCTGAGGAATTGGAATAAATCCTACATGGCAGCGTTTCAGATCCATATCAAAGGCATGTTAACGGCTCAGACGAGCCCTTGAACAACACAGACACACATTCAGACAAAGTCACACACATACGCGGCGTGTGATCTTCATCATATCGCATGCTAATGTCTATTTTCAATCTGTCTCCAAAGACATCGGATGTAAGAGACGACTTAGCACAGATAAGTACAACTTTAACACAGAAACACTCAAACGACTTTATGGGATGCTGCATGTCTCCATCAGTGCAGTGTGAATCTACTATACTGAGGTGAATTTCATAAGATAACTTTCCCTAATGTGAGCCAGTTTTATTTGAACACCTCTCGCCTTTTTTTGTTCTTGAGCATTTGTGTGTGTGTGTCGATGTCCTTTACAGTTCCGCCATCCCGCCTGAGCAATGTGGGGTGAGCATCTACGGCCGATAAATCACAGCGACAAACGCGAGATTCCTACGCTGAGAAAAAGGACTTGTTTCAGCTGAAACGTTGATGTGTTAACCTCCGACTAAATACCCCTGCCTGCAGTTCAACCTACCAACGCCCTTGGAGGAGGCAGGGGCAGGAAACGTGATAAGAAAATGTCCTTTAACAGTGGAACAGGGGAAATGTGTACAGGAGTATTGTTGGTTGTTTGGGAAGTGTGAGAAAAATAATAATGGTGTTTACAGCCTATTAATGAACGTGTAACAAAGGAACTTAGTTAAGGCTGATATTGGCTGAAAAAAGAAAACAACTCAGCATATTTGAAAGTATTCAGAGGAGATACTGTCCACTCTGTTATCCACATTAGAGCACCAAATTAATCGATGAATGTGGAAAACATAAAAAAGCTTAAAAGAATCTTAAATGTCTTTTATTTTGCATGAAAGGTTAAAATGCCAGCATGTTTTTCCATCAATTAGTCTGCAGCTTACTATAGACTGGACTCAGGCACTACTACGCCTGCTCTCTGGTGTTGAAGGATATCAAAGAATAATTGAGGAGAATAATATGGTTTTATTGCTGTGTTTAGGACTGTACCTTCAGCCAAAGCAAAATGGATTAGCAGTTTAGTGTGAAGTGGCAATAATAAGAGTCTGTGTCCGTAAGTCTGAAGCAATGTTTAACTGGAAAGCCGTATGGGGGTGAAACTCTACCTTAAGTAGAGAAGTCGATGTATCTTTCCGGATTAATGAGTGAATTACAGTTGGACTCTTGGATGTACATCTGCAGTACACATCTAATGAAGTGCCCAAAGCTTGAAGTTGAATACTTTTCCATGGTGGCTCAATGTTGGTAGCCATTTCCTTCTGGTTTGAGACCACAGCTCAATGGAGAAGCTAAGTATCTTTTCTTAATTAGGACTATCCTGGAATACATGTTGAGGAGTTCGATTTCCAAACCATGAAGGTAAAGTGCTTGATCAAACCGCCAGCAGACACATAAGCTAGAACTAGATTGTGAAATCTGCATTGTGCAAACAAACGTCAGAAAATGTTCTCTAAATTGCGCGTAGATGTGTGCATGGATGTCTGTTTTGTTTGTCAGTGTTGCCCTGTGATGGACTCAAAACCTTCCCAATGTGGACCCATCTCTGGAACAATGGCAGCTGGAGATAGACACCAGCCCTCCCACGACTGTGAATAAATGAGAATATGTTTAAATAAACATTAGCCATTTATCCGCTTACTTTTAAAGTATGAACCTGCTAACACAGCCCAGATGCTTCCTCCCTAAAATAACATATTTGTTTCTCTTAAATGTGGTGCTAGAAGAGAACAAGACCTGAATCCAGACAATAAATTCTGCTAATTTCCAAACTTGCCCAACATCACAAGTGTTTTCTTAAAATTAGATGAACTATGTTTGAATTAATGGTGTTTTGTGTTGAAATGGGAGCCAACTGGAGGTCATACAGTCTACCCACCATCTGATTTACTGCGGTGTCACCGATAATATTCTGCCGCCGCTGTGATAATGTCCTCTCCACATCCTGCACCCACTTTACCCTTTACTGTATGCTCCTGAATTCATATAATGAAACATGTGGACGTGGTTCTCATTTGATTAAATGTTAAATTGTCTGTTTTTGTTCTTCTTCTCCTCTCAGTCTTATTAATATTTAGCTTGAATGTTTTTTTTAATGCTTTGAAGAGTACAAATTTAAAATATGATGTGGAAACATAAATATCAGTTTTATCTTTGTTCTCCTGTTGTACTTTCTTTACATTTATTCATAACCAGTGTGTGCACATTTTTAACAATATTGTACTTTATTTTGTTGCTGTTTTTCCTTCACCAAAAGAGAAAATCAATGAAATGTTGGAGGCTGTTCATTTAACACCAAAGCCTTCATTCAGACTTTGTTAAGGCTTCTGCAGAGATCATCGAAGCATCAGACATTGAACCCATTGTTGCTTCTCCTTGGATCTACCTTGTCTGACCGTCTTTGCCACTCCTCCTAATATCTGCAGTGCATGTTCTGGTGTTCTTGATATAAATTACAATAAATAAGAAATAAGAAACAAGAAAATCAAGCTTCTAAATCAACAGAACAGGAAAAAAAAACGTTTTTATAATAAGCAGGAAGTACAACACACCACCCCGCTTATTATAAACAAATGTATGTGTCTGTTTTTAGATATATTTTCTAAAAATATTTATAGATGTTGGTTGTGTTGTTCTGAGTTTTTTATCCTTACTTTAACAATTTCACTCAACTTTCAGCACCCATTTACCGCTGCAGGACTTCAAACACATGCATGAACCCTTTCTGACTGCAAACATGCGTAATAACAACAATGACTCAACTAATTCAAATAATGCCATGCACACGTGTTCACTGTGCTGGAATGAAAGCTGGCGCACCTGTAGAAAAGAAGTAATTAAAGATTAGAAAAAGAGGGTGTCTGCTAAATTGTGGTGAGCTAGTTTAAATGTGAAACTGTTTACAAAACACTTATTCATGTCATACTGACTATACTGACTATATATATATATATATATATCATAATGTAATGTTTATTGACTTGTGTGTTAGGCTGAACAGAGGTTTACAGACAGCGCTTCATTTTAATGTCCTGGCTTTTCCAACTGTGTGCACTTTTGGCCTTAAACTGAGGGTTCATGAAACAAGTCACTTAATTTCACTCTCAGGTTCTGGAGTTATTTGGTTTTAGGTTTCATCCCGGTTTATGTGTTAGATCACTTACAGTTTTTGTTTGGCTTTTGTGATTTTTCTGTTTGTTCTTTCCTTGTTTTCACCAGCTTAGCCTTGGTCGGATTTCCGTTAGATGACTCTGTTCTTACAGGACTTAGTTAGATTTCTTTATTCCTTGTTAAACTTCATTTCCCCAGATTATGGTTCTGATTTTTTCCCAGCTTATTTCTTCTTCTTGCTCCCCATCATCTCTTCCTTTTAAATCACTGCTGATTTTTACAAATAATCCGCTTTCATCTTAAATTCTTAAATCTTAAATTTGGTTTTCTCAGATTTCACATATGTTAATTTCCCCCTTCAGTAAAACCATTTTTCACTTCATTTTCCTGTAATTTACCTTTTCTTTCATGTATTCCTTTGTGCTGCCATTGCAGCTTCTTTCACACTTCCTCCTTCCTGTGAGAGATCTGTGTTACTACCTGTCTACCTTTTTGTTTTATTTTGCTCTACCTCTTCATTCCCCTGCTTTCTTTTTTTCAGGCGATGCTGGTTCATTAATCTGCACCCTGCCATGATGTGATTTCAATGCAAATAGAGAGCTAAACTTAAGTAGATCAGAATCTCTGAGTCGACTCAGACAGGAAAAGGGAAAGATCTGAGAACCCAGTGAGCGTTCAGCTGTGAACGACTTCCATTTTTCTGATTTCCCAAACGGAGCGGCGTCTATCATTCCTGCAAACAAAAAAAACAAAAAAAGGCTGAGTGGAGATGGATGTTGTCTCCCCTGCAGAGAACACAGCTGTAAATCAGTCTCAATCATACAAAAATCCACCCTTCAATTTTCTTTGAAATGTGCGTAGTCACATATACACCTTAGCATCCCCTTCCACACACACACACCTCTACACACACTCACACCTCCACAATCTACATATAGACCACCTGCATTGAAATGTTATCTTCTTTAATAGGAGGAAATGACTTCTGATGGGGAAATGGAGCTTCTCAGTTTCTATAAGAGGAAACAGGGTGTCCCTGCTGTAATGATTTGGAGCTAACAGATGGCACCACGTTTCTCGCTTCATTGTCTTTTTTTCTCGGGTTCGACATGAGTGTGTGTGTGCACGTTTTACTAACTCTACAGTGATCAGGTTGGAGACTTTGATATTAATTATGACTAATCTAAAGTGATAAAAATGACTAAATGTAATTTTTGTCTAATGAATTCCAGCAAGACGAAAGAATCAGGGTGTAAGCCCCATTTTAGCTGTGCAGGAAGAATTGTTGAAGTTGTATTGAAAAGAAAGAAATACATCAGCATAATAAACATATATATATATATATATATATATATATATATATATATATATATATATATATATATATATATATATATATATATATAAGAAAAGAAAAGAAAAGATGTAAGGGAAACCAGATAATCACCAACCATGGCATGGCAAAAGAACAAAGCAACAACTATAAAACATCCATGCATTCATTGTCTTCGGGTGTAGAAGGGGCCTGTTTTCAGTGATCCTTTGTTTTTTAGGTTAGTTACCCCATAGACAGGTCAGCAAACAGGACAGGGAACTATACCCACACATACTCCCACCTGACGCCAATTCAGAGTATTTACCCGCCCAAACACTTTTTGTAGTATGGCCGGAAATACCTGGAGAAATCCAGGTAAACAAGGAGAAACGAAGCAAACAGCTGAGAGATGAGATGAGATTAACTGTGTGTTTGATTAAATTGAAATGACCTTTCATGTAAACCTCATAGGAATTGGCTGTATAAATATTCTTCTTCTAACCCAGCATCAGTAACATTACTATCTGTTACCAGCAATAATAATGAAAGGAGAAAAAGAATCAAAATTGACAGCAAAGACATAATTGTGTTTTCTGCACTAAAAGCAATAGGAACAGCAAATATAGAAAACTGTCTTAACCTACGTTCCATGTTTCTTCTGTTACTTTTGTGATTTCATCTGCCTCTATTTCACATATGTTGTGTGTATTTCTATATAAGTGTATACAAATGTGCATGAAAAAGCTTTCTGCTGTAACCTTAAGATGGGAAAAAAGACAAAAACGCACATTCTAAAGAAAATTATTCTTAAGAGCATATTCCTGACACCAGAGCTTCAAATGTAGGTTTTTTCTCCCAGTTTGAACAAAGTGTTGTTATAAAAAATAAGTTTGAGGAAAAGAAAAAGCAATTGTTAGTTTCAAAGTGACAGATTATAGATCAGCACAGAAAACACTGAAAAGTTAATGTTCCTGCTTTGTTTCTGTTTTAAAAGAAACCTCAAAGTCAATCGGAAAACAATAATAACAGGAAAACAAGAGGCACAAAACATCCATGTCTTTTATGAACAACTCCAACTAATTTAAACGTTTTCGCTTGTCTTGAATTCTGTGTATTCATTACATACTTTTGTAATGAAAAAACGTGCTCCATCTATTTTGCTATATGTCTTGAGGGAGGATCAATGTTTTTATGTGTAGGTAAAATGCTGACCTGGATTCCAATTACATTCTGAATCCTCAGGCTCCAACTTGCGCATAGAGAGTTAGATGTTAAATATCTTAAACTATTTTTGGTTTTAATCACATTTTTTACGTAATTGTTTTCAATATGAATTGCAACAAAATCTATTTATTTTTTTAAAAACATTTAGGCTGGAATTAATGTGCCTTTATGAAATTACAAGGAGTTTTGAGCCAGCCTTCCTTTCTTGCAACTGACACAAGGATGATCCTTTATGACAACAGGGAAACTTTGATATGTATCATTCAATTTGAAGCATTGGCTTCCCTATGAGATCGATTCAAAAATCGTATTCACCATGTTTGTTTTGGGAAGACTTGGTTAGAGAGACTACAAGCACAAATTTTATAGACACTATTTATTGTGTCATGATATCACCTTAAGTTGGTGAAGCATGGAGTTCTCATAGAGCATCTAACACATTATATATTAGTTGTACATCACATATCAAAGTATTGTAGAGCCAAACATGTCTACCTAAAATAACAATCAAAAGCATGAACCTCACTCAGGTGACAGCAGGTTTAACACAGGGGAGAGCAGTTGTTCATAAGCAAAAAAGATCAATACAACACTTTTAAGTGCAACAGAGCGTGGTCCTTTTATTTATCAACTGATTTATTTTAATATGTGTTTATATGTTTATACGCCCATCTTTTAATGCTTTGCTGGGAAACTGCCATCGTTTACCATATTAACCGACTTTAAAGAACAAAAGCACTTCTGGAAAGAAGATGGGACCAAATATTACTCCTCTATATGTCAGTGCTGCTGCAGGGATGGAGATGTTGAATCAAAGGCTGTATTTAGTTCTTCCTATTACTGTACCTGGTGAATATCAAAACAATAAAAATATTAAAAAGACAGTTTAAGGAATAATTCCTTTAATCGTCTACATTTTGCACGGATCTACTTGAACTTTTCAAACTATTCTCTGCAGAAACCTCCTTTACTGTTAAGACAGTTTGATTCATGCAGTCTTTACCAAGAGTTTATTGGTGTTTGAAAAAAGAAACAAACATTATTAATAATTCAGTCCCCGCAGTATTGCTTGCTGTCAGCTGGTATTGGTTCAGGTTTAGCCTGCATCCGTCTGCACTGAGGATGCTGAGCTAGCATAAAAGGCCATACAGTTGTTATGATATTCCGACTGAGAGAAAAAAAGGGCAACTTATTTTAGAGTTGCTTTCACAGCATTTAGCGGCAATTTGCACACATTTTTTGTATCGCTTTGGTTGCACATACAGCGGGAAAACAAGTATTTGGTATGTGATGGGGGACACATTCTTAAAGGTTTACATGGACTAATAGAGAACTGCTGTAAATTTATTACAGGTGAGCCTCAAGAGAGAGAATCTATATAATATCCAGATATTTGAAATGTTCGATTTTCAAATAACTAAAGAAATAGGTGTTTGATCACCAGCCAACCAACATAAAGACCTCCTATCCTCCTGTCATTACCTGTATTAAATCTTTTTGGCTGCATCACCTGTAAGGACACACATCTAAACACTGTAACTCTACTGGAGTTACAAAATATGCTGTTATGGACTCAACCATTGCAATGCATACAGGTCACCTTGTGTAAGACAGAATTGCTGAGGAAAAGATTCCAGCAACACTTGAGGTACTAAAGAACAACTTTTACTTACAGTCCAATGTGTTTTGACTTGTGGTCCTAATCACAAGCACAAACAATCAGTCCTCTTGAACTTGTTCAAGTATTTGTTAGCAAACTAAATGTTCTGTTTTTCAGGGTTTCTGGAGCTTTAAAGCAGGTGCACTGCTATGACTGTGAAATTGTAACGCATATATCCAACATGAACAAGTTCCACGTATTCTTCCCTTTCTTTCCTGCTTAATCCTGGTCTAGGTGTAGATAGGCTGCAGCCAATGTAAGCAGTTAGTGGGTGAAGAGTGGTAAAGCCTCTCTTAGACCTCTATTAGACAGACTGCAGGTTGTATGCAAACCATGAACTGTGTAAACTAAAATAAATTAGTTTATTTTCCGGATGAAAGTGTTCAACCTCATCCAAATTATTCCAAGAAATAGATTATCTGGAACTGACCTGTTCACTATATGATCCGTGAATAATCATCATTGTTCTGTGTTTTTTTATTTATTTATTCTGGTTAAATCTTGTTTTTAGACATGTTGGAGAACAAACTGATTGGCGCTTTACAAAAAAATGTTTTTTGGAAAAGAGGAATTTCAACTAAACTGAGGTCTCATGACATCAGATTGTCCATGGTTTCATTTCAAATTCCTTTTTACTTACATTATGGCATTTTTGTATATCTTTGTTAAAAACAGTATTAATTGGAAAGAATGCAATATCATTGATGATTTCTATAACTTTCGCAATGGAAAGTTGTATGCCTTTCAGAGAACAAATAAAACTGAAACAGAAACTACAAAGTCAGGCCCAGAGACGATAAAATCGAGTTGTTTTTTTCAATCTGTGTTGAGGTCTCCTCACAGTCTGAGTATCTTCAAAAAAACCTAAAGTAAAGTCAGAAAGGTTGAAAACCGTCTCTGCTGGAGACTTTGATATAAATTCTCCAAAGACATGACTCTGTGAGACATCACTGTTGAACTAAGACCGGTACACTGACAATTTTGGACTTAGAGTAAGATTCAAAGCGATCACACTCATGCTGAAAATAGTAAAAGGTTTTTGTTTTGTGTGATTCTATTCAGACGTCTTCAGACCTTTTCTTGTGTTGTAAAAGATCATAACCACCTACAGTCTTGCACATTCCTCTGATAGTATGTGGAAGACCGTGTCCTCCTCTGGACGAGGGGCTTTAAGAGTCACCATTAATGTGAAGTGCTAAATAAATGATAAATACCATGCTGGGTGCTGGCGGGTGTTGAGGCATTGCCATCCAAAAGGTACACAGAGAGTTTTCTGTAGCGCATAAAAGTGATTTGTGCATGAAGCCTCTACTCAAGACTAGTGGTCAATACAAGAAAACAAGACTTAAGAACAGCAAAGTCTTTTTCTAATAAAGTGACAAAGTGAAGCTTGTTCACCGTGTGATGTAATCCACTATAGTTGTTATGTAGGATCCGTTCTAGGTTACAGGTCACAACACATGTTTGAATAATACATAAATGTTTTCATATTGTTATTTTTGCTTGAAATTCAAGGTTTCAGTCTGAAACACTTACGTAAATCCCCAAAAACATCCAGCGCCCCTTTAATACACAAAAATGGTTAAAACATTCAAAAAAAGAATAATTTCCATATAGCCAGGCTTAAATTGCCCTAAGTATGTTCATGTAAGGCTTGTTTGTCTTCCCATGGAAAGACTTGCAATAATATATAAGGTGTACAGGCAATTTGCAAGGTACAGACATAAAAAAGATAGATGGATTATTTTACTACTCAAAGTTTTTTTTGTATTTGCATAAAGAGGCGGTGCACTTTATCAGCCGTTTGAATCAGCGTCAGTTATTTCACTACCAGCTGGAGAGAGAGGGGCAACCCAACCAACATAGTGGCCAGACAACTTTATAGGGATTTAGCGTAGTGTTGATGGAAAACTTGGGGGAATAAAAGGACAAAAAACTACTTTTTACAGGATTTCAGCAACACGACAACGATGAATACTTTTGCAGGGAACAGAAAATTCATCTATGTATGTTGCCCAGTGTAGTTTAGTTTATTTCTGGGCTTCAACATCCATACAGTTTAGGAACTCTACAAGCTGACTCGCTGATTGATTTCTAGCACATATTTTAATGCCCCCTACAGTAAAATATGGTTAATTTATTTACTTGAAATAACACAAAGTTAGTTTTACAGGTCAACAACCAGTCCCATCAGGACTCGGAATTCAAACAAATACTTAATCCAGTTGTTCAGAGTCAATATTATAATTCACTGATACTGGAATAATCTTCATCACAGCGAACTTGGAGAGAGTTCAACAAACTGCTGCAACTCTGCATAATTGATTTGTAATAAATAAGTGATGATGTAGAGGTGAAGAGGATACGGACGCTTGTGTCCCAATCGTGCCTTGGACAAACATGGCCTCATGTTAATGAGACATTGATTTCTGCATCACTGAATAATGGAAACATTCATTACCTGTCAGCCCAGAAATTCATAATGTAGGCAGGTAGGGGGAAAGTAAGCCGGAGGGACTACCAGGGAGGTCAAAAAGGACGCAGACCTTCAAGTTCGCAGGTTAAAGAAGAAACTGATACTGTGTTGTTCAGTTACAGCTCAGAGGACAAAGTAATATGCAGCCATTTGGATGCTGGAAATGATGACAGATGAACCGCATGAGTTAAAGCTGCTGGCTCACATCAATCAAGTGTTTCCATTACTCAATAGATCCATATATGTTCAGATTATGCTGTAAAAAGTTTCTCCTATTTTACCCTTATTTGGATCCATTAAAAGTGGGATTAAGGAAACGCCCTGGTTGATTTAAAATGCAAAAAGGATGCATGAGTATGCATCTAGAACTCTTCACTCTATAATCTGCAGGTTGAGAGAAAAGAGAGATAATGATGCATGACCGGGGGAAATTTTAAACAGTTTGAACATGATCAAAAACCAGCATTATATAATCAGCTGGCTGGAAACGTGCAAGAATAATTATCTGTTGCTCAAGAGAGGACAGTTATTATTATTGTAAATCTTTTTTAAAACAACAGTTGACAAGCTATGAGAAGCTCTTCAGTTAAGCAGCTGTTTGCAGGATATACTAGAGCAGATAACTCGACTAACCTACCACCTTATTTCAGCCTTTTAAAGCCATGCCTCTGTATAAAAAGAAGAATACCAATGTACTAGATGTGATAGAAAATATATAACTCATTTTATATTATTAACAGCAGTGGCCATCATTTTGTAAGAGTGGGGAAGATAATAAAATCTCTTGGAACTAAAGTTGGAAACTGCAGGTTTATTTAAAACTGAAAAACTAAACAATAAGCTGGTTTTCAACCAGCCAAAGTGATCGCATGTCACACATCTTTTCACTGATCTCCATTGGCTTCCCTTAGCTGCACGCATGCTGGCATACAGAGTGTTTGATGGATCAGCGCCCATCTACCTCAACACCCTCTTAAAGCCTTAAGTCACTGCCCGCCCGCTCCGTTCCTCCAAGGAGCGCCAACTAACGCGACCAAAGCCCCGTGCAGGTCAATCTAAACTCTTCTCATTTGCGGTTCCTCGCTGGTGGAACGACCTTACGTGCATCAGAGCATCAGATTCTCTTTCCACCTTCAAGAAATCCTTTAAGACCCAGCTCCTGAGAGTATCTTTCCCCCTGAAAGATCTAAATGCACTTATTACCCCCCGCTGATATTATGATATTAGTTAGCACTCAATGTTTGGTACTTGGGCCTTCTGTGTCCTAAATGCTGTAAATGAGTGTCATCATTAATGTCAAAACCTCTCCTAGCATATTGCAGGTAAATTGCGTCGTAATTCATTGTTATAGCCTCTATTTGTAAGTCACTTTGGATAAAAGCGTCAGCTAAATGCATAAATGTAAATGTAAATCTAAAACATCCTTAACTTTTGAATGTAAACAGTTTGTGCGAACAACCTGGTAGCAAGCTTTCCTCGCATGAATATTGTTTACACGTCTGCAGCTGCCATTCTAAAACGCGGCCAGTATTGATCAGTTACGTTGTTTTGTGCCATGCAGAGAAACTAGCTGTCTTTTTTGTTCCACCAGCCACCATGTTGAACCGAGCAGCTTTAAGCCAAACGGATAAATGTTGCCTGGAACATCCCAAAAGGCTGCGTGGAATTTGCTGAATTTAATACATCCTGTCACGCTTTACCTGGAAAGGTGACGGAACAAATACCAGAGAGTCAGCAGGGACATCAGAAGGGCATCAGGCTGAGAACGAGTTGAAATTTGGCATCATATGTTCAATTTTACGTATGATTTTTAAGATTTTTAATGGATACTAATCTTATGAAGCATTGTTTGGCCTAAAATTGTAGGTGCATGATTTTGAACAAAATAAAGGTTTGCAGAAACTGAGAGAACTAAATGGATTATGTCAGTTTTGAATGTTTTGTTGCTGGTTACTTTAGATTAAACCTTTTGACATATTGTTTTAATTTTAATTATTAGTGGCTTATGTTAATTTAAACATGGTTTTCACATGCAGGGCCACGGCACATCGTCTGTCACTCAAAGGTCATCCAGTCACCAGTGGGGAATTGTAGGCCTTAGTGAAATCAATCCAGAGAACAAGAACCCGTCAAACTGCAATTAGGACAGCGATTGTGTGAAGATTAATGTTATGAGATAAGAAGTGTTAAAATTAGGTTTTCATAAGATAAAACAACACGTTTGTGGTCAATAAGTCAATGAGTTATGCCCAAAAAAAAATTTTCTGGAATGAAATTAAGCTTTAGTTTTGGTTTTCATTTCAGGGTCATCTGTTTGCAAAATCACTTTATTTTTTTACTTCAAATTTTAACTTACTTGTTCCTTCTAGTGAACTCTGGAGCTTTTTGAATGGTTTAATATTTAGGAAACATTTAGAATCTTACTAGAACTCTCCTAGTAGTTCAGAACACAATAAACCATCCAATGAGGCTTACAGATAGGAAAAAGATAGTCCTCTGCACCCAAATGCTTTCAGAAGACACAAGAATAACACAATCATTCTGAGGGGGAGTTCATCCTATCATAAATGTGGGTTTTCTGTGAAGATCTCACTGAGAACTGCTGCAGCATCATGAAGGCTGATTAACACACCAGACCTGTCATGTTCAGTGTTAAACAAAAGTTAAAGATCATACAGACGAGCCCTACAGTTACAATTATATGGAAACCTGTGATGATCCTTTCATCCATCCAAACTGATTTGCTGTGATTTTTGCCATGAGTGATGTGGAACATTGGCGTTGAAGCCCCAGCCTGAGGACTCACTGCTTTTCCTCGCCTCCACACACCTGATATCTGTGGGGCACCTATATGTATGCTTGGGGAGTACTGCATAGATTCATGTGTGCTGGAGCAGGGAAACATCTGAAACATGAAGGTTAGCCTCCTCAGGCCCAGGATTGCAAACACTGGAGCGCTACTTTCCTGCAGGTTTTGGACCCCCAACTTCCCAAAACCCCGAATCCAATCAATGGGTTTTGGTTAAAAGCAACGAGTCCTTGATTACATGTTGTTGAGGGATTTCAGTTATTAGATTCACCTGTGTTGAGGCATTTGAATATTGAGGGGAACTGGATTGGTCGCAAAGATTAAAACCATTCTAACGTTTTAAAATATCAGAAAAAGTGAAATCAACACTTAAATATAACAGGGAATGTACAAAGACCTTAAAACGGAAGTTTACACATGTTCTCAATCCAATCCAACTAAGCATTTAATGTTTTAAATGTAAAATTGTGCAAAGCTGATAAATGTCTCCAACTTCTTTTTAAAAACACAAATGTTTCTGGATTTTCGATGCATTCCGGCTTCAGCACCCCTGATCCAAACACTGGAGTTGGTGATCATCCATTTATCTCACTCAGGTGTGATGAGTTTCAAACTTGTATTTTCTGCTCTCCAAATGATGGGCAACCGAACATGACTGTAACTTTGCAGTTGTTGAATGTTTGTGTGTGTGAGGATGAGAGCAGAGGAAAACAGACAGAGAAGGAGATCCAGACGGACCAGTGAAATCAGGCCGAGTGTGAAACGGATCTCTTTAGCGGAGGACGCAGGCGGAGAGACCCGGGGGAAACCTGGGGGAACCAGGGCAGTAAAGCTGGGGCAAACAGCGAGGAGCAGATGCAATAAAATAAACAGCAGCAGGTGTCGTTTACAGCCACTTTGGAACATTGAATTAATCACATCTTCTCACAATGAACAATTTAAAATGTTTAAATAGATCATATAAACACGGAGAACCACGCAAATGAATGAAGAAAGCGTCCTGTTGCAGTAAATCTGATAATAATATGAGATATAACATCAGTCATTGATGACATCTAAATAAAAAGATTATACTAACCTGTTTAACTTTGGGCTCAGAAAATAAAGCCTAATCTAACCTACTTCTCTATTCTGTCTCGTTTTCCACTTTTCTCAGCAATAATCCGAAACCATTTTACTTTGAAAGCGGCACCGGAAGCTCCAGGCGCGTTGAGCCGTGCGTCTTTACGCGCGGGTCTGGCGCCTGGCGTTGTGCGCGCCGCTCGTCATTCCTCCCCAACTCTTCCTCAGTCTGTCAGACGCGTCCAAACGCACACATGCACGCACGCGTAGTTACGCGCAGACACTTTTTTTGTCGGACCCTGGCGGAGAGGCTCTAACTTGGCTCTGACTGGTTCTGGTTGCCACCAATGCGCGGATTTTATTCCTTTTCCTACAGACATCCTGGTAAAAGCTCCATCAGGACCAGACTGGAGTATGTAGAGAGATCCTGTTGAGCAGAGCGCAACAACCCCCCCAAAAAACAGAACAGAAAGAGGAGAGATGGATGCACGGAGTTACTGTCGCGCGTTACCGACAGTTTTTCTCTGCTTGGCACTTTTGGGATTTACAGGAGGACAATTCTTCCCAGGTAGGAACTTTTATGACTCTCCCTGTTTTATTTCTTACAGTTTAACATGTGATATATGGTGTAAGATCTTCTTTTTGCTTTAAGATGCTTTTAATGAGATCGTATAACTAAGGATGTGAGGTGGACCAACATCACTGCGCGATGCTTTTAATCCAAACGTGGGTTTGATTGTTGCGTGGATGGATGTCATGAAATGAGATGAGAACTTGTAACAAATAATCTGCTGTAAGGTTAAAGTTAATGTGTTTAGTTTTTTTCTGTTGGGTAAAGTTTTTTTTGAAAGCTTTCACTCTGAGTCAGATTCATCTTTACTATTTAAACAGAGGCGCACTTATAAAAGCTCAGTTTCAAGGCACAATTAAAGCCATTTGAAAAGTTTACTGTCCGTCCTGTAAACAGTCACGGAACACTCTGTCTTTACTCTTTCGGCTCCTCGATGTCCAAATGTAGGAATCTGACATCTGAGCTATTTAATCTGAGCTGTTGTGAAAACCTCGGGATCACCTGGAAGTCTGCAGGCAGCATCACCATCGCGCCTTTTACGCACTGGACAGTTTTTTTAGTTTAGATTATTTATGTTAAAAACAAACAAATAACAAACAAAAAAACGCCACAGAGGTTAGGGTTAGGGTTATTCCTGCGTATGATGGTTAAAAAGTCTTATTTTTAATTATTTCTGCTTTTCTGTGTAAGATTGCTACTAAATTACTCTGTAAACACTTTCATGAAACGCAAACGTGTCTGAAACCTCAGCACCTGCTGGTTGCATCATTTGCAAACATTAGGCCTTTTTTTTCCTGCCGTTTTAAATTAGATAAATATTTAATTTAATTTATTACTTGAGCTCAAGTTCAGTGCAAACAGAAAACAAAACAAAAGCAAAACAACAATGATTTTTGTCATGACAGCGGCAGACTGTCCTCCCTCTCTGCTTGGTATTCATGACCTGTAGGACTGCAAGAGAGGCTACTCTGAAGGGGAGACTGTCTCCGAGCTCTGAGTCTTCCTTTAACTCTTCATACATCTCTCCTGTCCTCTCCTCTCCTCTCCTCTCCTCTCCTCTCCTCTGTGTTCTCCCTGTCCTTGAAGCAACTCGCTGCTGTTTTCTCCAAAAGTCTCCAAACGCAAAAACAAAAATTGTCTCCAACCACTTGAAGAATTAGAACTAAATTTTAAAGTCCATGTAAATGAATGTAGATAAGACACTCCTGCTTAAAACGTTTTTGTGTCATCCTTTTTTATCTACCTCCCTGTAAATTCGAGGCCAGAAAATGATCCGGCAGCTTTCTGCGGGCTTCTGTTCGCATCTGTGCCGTTAGGGGGCGACATTGGTCCATCTGATCTGTGGTTCCCGGGATGTTCCTCATCCTGCCTTGTTCGCCCTCTTCAATCTGATTGAATCTGCGGAGTTTGCAAGGAATCAAATTCAAATAAAATATTTTAAAATTCAAAATAAGATTTTACTGAATCCATAGATTTGATCAATATTAATATATTAGGTGCATCAAAGAGAAGGACATAAAAAAAGCACCTCACTTGTTTGAGGCTCATCCTTAGATTTCTAGAGTAACCAGTTCTACTTTTGGTTTTATAAGTTCCTGTAAAAGTAATTTATTTGTTGAACTTTGCCCCGTTTTTCTGTCTCAAAAGGATTTCTTTCTTCAAGCTTTGCTCCTGATCCTTGTTTTCACGTCACACGACGCAGCATCTGCTTGGATCTGGAGGTGATGGGATGTGAGGCATGCTCGTCTTCAAGGGAAACATTTCCAATTTATGTTTGACTTAATTAGATTTACTTCGGCAGCAAGGGCAAAGAGGATAAACGTGGAAAGGAGAACGAAGGAGAAACAAAGTCCGTTTCTCCTTCTGACATGTTGAGGAGGATTTAACATCCTCCAGGTCAATTAAAACACCCTTAATATGATTAGTTAGAAGTGTGACAGCTACATGCCGTCATACAGGGGTGAAGTGGGATGTGGCGGCCAAAGAAAACAGAGAATGAAGAGGGAGGATTGTAGAGGTGAAGTTTGAGGTTCAGGGTGAAAAATAAGATGATAAAAGAGGAGAATGAGAGAGGAGGAATGGACAGGATGGGGTCACAGGGACAGGATCGCAGTGTAAAGACGGGATGAGAGGGGAGGTGAATAATAGAAAAAAAAAGCTGGAAAGCATCGAGGAGGTGAAAGGAAAAGACTGTGGGGAAGCGGATAGGTCTCGTCCTCTTTTGTGTCGTTCGTCTCTCCCTCCAAAAGAAATAAAACACCAAATAAAAGCTGGTTGAAGAAAGAAAATGACACTAAATTGATTCTGTCTTACTCTTATCAATTGTCTGAGTGGCTGTGAGAGTTTCCTGGGCTATATTAAAAAGAGAGAGAGCTTTATGACAGGATGTCAGTCACCTCGTGGCCTGCTCTGCTCAGTATGCTGTCCATTCTCCCTATGCGTGTGTGTCAGCCTAATCCACGGCACTTATTCTGTTGGCCTGACGAACTGACTGACTAATGGCAGCGCATGTTGAGTAATGCTGCTGCTGCTGCAGTGTGTAAAAGACTCAGTATATTGGACTGAGTAAATGCTACTAGATACTAAAGCTTAACGTTTGCAAATGAATGTGAGATTTGTGATTGTAACGGAGAAAAGAAAGTTTAATCATAACTGTTAGCCTGATTTTTCTTACATTTTCCTTAAATCATCCTGATTATAATTCTGAAATGTTGTCTTGTTCTGAAGCTTTTACAATGTTTTCTATGGACCTTTTTCATTTCCATTACTAACATAACTGTTTTCAAAGAAATGTCTGCACTTAACTCTGACATTGAACTTTTACAGACATAAAAAAGCTCCTATACTCCACGTTCGGACCAGTGCTGTCATGAATTTGAATATTTATACAGAAATTAAGTTTCATCTTGGGCTCCAAGAGGCTGATTCCCGAGGAAGAATAAGTTTAAAACTTAACAAACGGGGGGGCGAGACTGACTGCTTTCGTACTAATATCAATAATGTTTTGTAGTAATATATATAATATTTATATTAATTAATAGAAAACTGTAATACATATAGGTTGGTATATAATACATATGATGTCAATCTTCAGCTAACATGTCCAAGTTGTAGTCATAACCAGGAACTCAGAACCTTAAAAGATACCAATGTGTAGAGATCATTTACCATCTTAAATATAAGAATACAAAAACTAAAGCCAGCTGGACTCTATGGCCTCCCACTTCTGATAATTGGTCAACTATTAAGTTAAATGATTCACCATTGATGATAATGATACCTGCACACTACACTAGTCCAATCTTAGTTGAATTACAGTCAGTTGTGAGTTATTTGGAAACCAGCAAACCCTTCAATCGCACACTAATCACAGCAGTATATAGAAACATGTATTCCGACATGTATGATAAATAATAGTAATAAACCAGAGTTTAACCATAAAAAGTTCAAATCAAGACATTTTGTTTTCCTATTGGGTCATTCATTCATCCTTCGATGAGAAAAGCTGACATTTCAAAAAATATGTTAGTAAAGTTCCTTTTTTTTTACTTTCTTTTTTTACAATACAAAATATTGAAGTATTTATTTCAAATAATGTCAA
>JAVLVB010000259.1:240110-250304 GCA_032876305.1 Orestias chungarensis
CAGATGCTCCACATCTCCCTAGTATATTACAGTCTTACTCCACCTTCAGAGAGAAGTGCTCACATACAAGACGTCTTATACCTCAGACACTTGTGTAAAACTGTTGGGTTATTTCACTCTCAGATTAAAACACAGCACATTTAAATTTATTAATTTATCCAAACACACAAAAGTGTTTTAAACGGTGAACTGCAGTAATTTAAGTTTTCATTGAACGTAATGAAAACAGATACAGTCGTACAATCTAGTAAATTATAGTTATTGTAAGTGCAACAAGTTCTGTTCATTATTGAAGTTGGTTAAAAAGCTTTCCTTGTATTCGAGGAAACTCACCCCTCCTGGATCAGAACACTGAGACAATCGCTTTTGTCGTTGATTTTACAGCAATCCATCATACTGAGAATGTATGTGGCAACAGTGGAGAGGAAAAACTCCCCTTTAACTTTAGGAAACCTTCAGCAGAACCTGAATCGAGCTTAAATCCAGCGGTTATTTGCAACGACTGATGGGAGGTTTGACAATACAGAGAAGACACCCAATAAGAAACCCGGCACTGATCTAAGAGGTCTTCCTATGTTCTAGAAAGGTACAAACTTAACGACTGTAGTACCTCCGTCTGTGGCCTTATCTAAGAGACAAACACAACTAAGCAGATAAACTGTCAGCCTACAAAGTGCTTAAAGGTACAGCTCCCATCTACTTATATGGATTGACACAGGCAGGCTCGGCTGGCAGGCTTTATGAAATGTTATTTCTTAACACCTACTTCTATTAATGTCCATGTCATGTGATATTTTATTCTGATTACTAAAGAACGTTCCCAGAAAAACAACCTTCAGGGCAGCGGAGACCCGGCAGTCTCACATGCTGTTCAGAGTTTATGAGTTTTTTCCTTAAACTCTCTCTGGTATAAAACAGCTTGTTGACTGTCTTGTTGGAGCGTTTCTCAGACTGGAGCCGTTTCTCTGACCTGTTCATGAATGTCTGATCTTGTAAGAACTTACAAGATCACCGCTTGGTTTTAGTAAATCTCTCTGAGCGATTATCACCTTTACAGTGCGTGGATCATTTTTCTTTTCCACAACCTAACAAAGGTGAAATAGTCGTTATTTATCGCTGTAGCTGATAAAAGGTTTACATAACAGGAAAAAATGTTGGGAGACAACAAGAGCATGGATGTGACATATAAGTAGATGATGGCAAAGTTTCAGCTGCCTAAAACAAGGTCAAACCAAACCATTCACGGGGTTTGCTGCTAAGTTTTATTGGTTTTTTATAGGAGGTCATTTACTTATGTTGCTACATTATACAATACTGCACAATGATCTAAACCATGCGTTTATTTTAACTGCAGTTTATTGTATTGTCTCCCCATTTTTTTTTTTCAATTTTTCTATGTTCATGCTCTGAACTGAAAAAAGCAGCCAGAGTCCATAGAAGGAGAAATCTTCAGACAGCTCTGAGAACCTGAGGATCCAGACCAATTGAAAAGAAAACGACAAACTTTTGCTCCAAAGTACTGGTTTGAAAAATGAAATGGCATCAAATGGCATAAACAGATGATTCTCTTTACTGGTGAACTTGTCTTAACTTTCAAAACTGGACAACTTGAGAACATACTGATAAAATATTTACTAAAAGCACAAACAGCACAAGTGCATGTGAAAGTTATTCTTGGTGGTTTACAAGAGTTTCCCTGTTAATTTGGAGCCAGCTGAAGCATCTTCGCTAAAGATGCAGAGTGTGCTTCTCAAACGCCAGTCTGAGACAAATCAAGCCGTGATTGAGTTGATTATGATGTTGGAGGTGTAGAACATAACATGGTGTAGCACATTACAAACTTCTTTTCCTCTAATTAAAACAACTCCTGGTAAATGCAGGAGGTCTTAGCAAAGCTTAATGAGGTTTCACAGTAATTAATCCATATTTAATAAATGATGCTAGGCAAGAGAGGCTGCTTAGTCGACTGAATCAACAAGCTCCAGAGGGGGTGGGAGGGCCATGGATGACGGAAAAGAAAATAGAGGAAGAAATGAGAGAAATAAGTGTGGGTAGCAGCAGGAAGGTAATAAAGACAGTTATGGAGTGTGGCAAGAGGAGAGAGAAGAAAGGAAGAAGATATATTAGATGATATCCGAGCATCCCCCACTTTATTCTCACAGTGACTAAATTTGATTTATGTCAGACTGTGTGGGAGATCTTACTCGGGAGATGGATCTGTTGGCAGGGCGGTTCTGAAACAGCTTAAAATATTTGATAGAAAATTATCTAACTTTACATTGAAGGAAAAAACGCCTGTTACAAATTAATTGTACTTTATTAAATTATTTTTTTAATCTGTTTTACAGATTTATTTGTACTTCAATAGAAGTAGAAAAAAATCCCTAAAACATGTAATTATGCCAAAGATTTAAACTGAAATCTGGCCTAAAGATTTCATTTTTGGAGATAAAATAGTTTTGCTGCATGAAACAAGAACAGCTTCAGTGTGACATGTTTCTGTTTGTCCTCCATTATTTGTTGCACCTGATCCAATCCTTCTACCACACGCAGCAAAGCAGCCTGACTTCATGATGCAGCCACCACCATCCTCGACAGTCTTTACCGTGTTCAGAGGTTGCAACTCAAATTTTCAGGCCATAAAATGTTTCTCTTGAATCTGATTCTGGCTTTCCCATGAGGGTAGTTGTGAATTTCACTCTAACCTAAAGTCTAGTTAAAGCTTTATCTTATTTTTCCCCCTCAGTCCAAATATTGTAAAACTTCATTGTAGATGGTGGCACTGGTGTTTCAGCAATTTCAATTTCATAGCAGGCTTGGTTTCCTGACTTGTGCCTGTTGAGCTGGGTCATCTAAATGTATTTCATCTGAGAGCAACAATTTCGGCAATCGACATGAAAAAGAAAGCCATATTAGTCCATATGAATATAATAAATTATGCGATTTTGGTGTCTCCAGTGGTTGAGATATCTATCTAATGCAGACAGTAATTAATTACTTAAATGAAGGTTCCCATCTGCCCTCAGGTCAACAGTAAACCTGTTTCTTATTTATAGGCCAAGATCCCAAAACAATGCTTCTCCCACCAGATTTTCTCCTAACGCTTTGGAAAATTACTGTACAAGACCCAAGATGTCTAGAAAAGATTTAAACTAAGACCATTTAAAGCTTTTAAAAATGCTACAATATTCCAGATCCATTAGGACAAGCAGGAAAGCTGGTGCAGAGACAGTAGATTAGAAAATTATGAGCTCTCCGCTTGTCATTGTTTGTCAGTTTTGTGTCAGCTGCAATTATGAGACGTTCTGCTAGACCTGAAAGAAAAAAGTCTGATTTATTAAAAACATGTTCTCTTTAGAGACCAGAATATTTGGCAATACTCTGGCAATCTTCTTTAAGGGAAAGACTGCTACCATTTTAAAATATTGAAATATTCGTCTCGTGTTTAAATCTTCATGGGCTAGAATGTACTGGTGTAAAAAGAATAGGAACCTTTGGGAACTTCCTAATTTATGTCCGATGTCAGACTTGCTTTCTTTGATCCTTATGAAAAGGCTATATCCCTTATATAGATCTTCAACAAATTAAAGGGGATATGTACTTACTTAGAGGAAATTTAAATTTGACTGGGCATCATTGCAATATATGAAATATATCTGATGGCATTAAATCGGCCTCTGTCTCTTTAAAAAAATGTCTAGCTTTTTCTGACACTCACCTCTCAGCACAACATCCCAATACGGCTGTTCTATTTTATCCACTGGCATCGTTAAAAGGTCTGATTTCGTTCAGTTGCATTTTGGAGCTACATCACAAAAATTGTCATGGACGCTCGGGATATTGTTGTGCATTTCCAACGGCTCTTTGCAATTTCTTTCCGCTACTAGTTAGGTGGAGCCATGAGGGACAGGAGAACTTCTGGGGACTGAAGCTCTAAGAAGAGTAGATTGTCGATTCAAGGATTACTTATACACGTATAAACAAATGATTCAAAGCATCACTGGGTGTTCTTCTAATGAGGGAATGACAAAAAAAACATGTTATAAAAGCATGAAATTATGTAAAATATGTAGTAAATAATGAGCCAGCAAGAGTGTGAAGTCCACCTTGTACAATAGAATAACCAACATTATGAGAGGCAGAAGGATAACCAAAGTTTCTTTTTTTCTATCTAAGATAATTTACAGCTTTTATCATGAATTATTGTTGCATTTATGTGTTGCAATGTCTATAGACCACCCCTCAGGCCTTACTTTATTTTGACTATTTTCCTGAAAACCTAACCTACTTTATAATAATGTCATTGTATGAATAAAGGTCAATAAGAAATAATAGAAAAGGGTAGGATCAACTAAGTTTCTATGTCTTTTGTAATTTTCATCATTACAGCATAAAGCTGTATTATTGTCAAGTCCTTGTGGTTTATAATTGTTCACCAAATGAGCTAAATGTCCAGCAGTTGATAAAAAAATAAAAAAATAATAAACTTAAATCAGTTATTGGTCACTTAGGGCGATAGAAAATGTTTCCGTTATAAACTGTATAAAAAAAACGTTTCATTGAACTAAAAAAGAATAAAAGTTTATTCTACTATAAAAGGATGAAAGATAAACATCTAATTATAGACAGGAAAGAAGGGAATCCATTAAAATGGACAAAATTTGGTTTGAGAAAGACTGAAAAGAAATAGCAATGAGACTAAATCTCACAATATTTGCTTAGCTGCTGAAATTCTCCCTTCATTATTTACACTCAGTTATGCACACAAAGCCTCACAAACATTTCTTTTCATGGAAGCATTCTGAAGGTGCGAAACCATCTTCTAGTTGTTTGCTCTCATCTGAACAAACGGCAAACACTTGACTCATATGCTGCCATGTGTACACATTTATAATCCAGCATCTGCTCTCCTTAAATTTCCTCCCGTTTTAAATGTCTTTGTTCTCATCTTTCCATCTTGAGGAGTGTTTTGACTCCTTCAGCTGCCTTCTTATTCCAATCATGCTGTTTAAACATTCATCAAATGATTCGTTCTTCCCTTTACCCTCACCCTCACTTTGCCATCCATCTGCCTGACGGTCCGTCTACTTCTTCCATCATTTCGGCAATCACCCATCTGTCTATCAGTAAAACGCACAGAGGCACTTATGAAAACAGCCTGTGAAGGGACTTATGTATTTATTTGTGTCTAAAGGTGCATGTGTCAGCTAAGTCTGAAGCTGATTAACAGATAATTACCTCCGGCAGGAATCTCAGCTTCTTTAAAAGATGGAAAACAATAGAGTTACAGCTGGGAGGACAGATAAACAAACAACTTCTGCAGTTAAAGAAGCATGGAACCAGTTTACCTGGCAGTCACACAAAACGCAGAGGGTGGGGAATGATGGGAGGAGATAAATAAGAGTGAGGGAAAGATCTGAGATTGGGGAGAATGATTGGCTATGGAGGATCAAGGGTGAAATGACAAATGGTAGCTGAACGAGTTAGAAAAAGAAAGAATATCAGATTTTAAAAGATGGGGTCACTAAAGTTTTCCATTAAGCATGGAAATAAAAACGTTTTTGTTTTGTTTACATCCATACAAAACTTAAAAGTTTCAGTTAAAAAGGCCATCAGGAGATTTAGATCCAGTAAAAGTTTCACAGCATTTCCAAACAGGAAGCCACACAAAAGAACATGAAATGAAAACTCTTAGATCCTCATTAAATATCACGTGTGACTTTTTGACACTTTACATTAAAAGTCAAAGCACAGATATCTGTGGTTGCCATAAAATAAAGTGTGTCTTAATTTAAAAAAAGAACAAACATTTGCCTTTAAAATGGAAGTACATAATGCTTATATTGAAAACAGTTATGTTGTGTTGATGATACATACATCCAATGTTAGGCTCATTGCTGCCAGATGTTTCTGTTGCTTTAAATCTGACTCATGGGTTATTTTTTAACTTACTTATGATTGTCATTGTCTTTTTCCTATGATGTTTGGTATAATTTCCGACATTCATTGTGATAATTGATGACTTACATTTGTTTAATTCAACTATACAGGATAAAGGAATTGCTTTTGTCTTTTAAAACTGGAATAATGATGCTTGCACAGTTTCAGTTGCACATTTTTTATTACATTATTTTAGTTTATACATTTTGGCTAAATTCTTCAATTCTAACAAACTTTAGTCATAATAGTAGCCTGTTATGCATAATGTTACCATATTTCAAGGCTATATAATATAAAGTAGCAGCATAATGAGCTCAGATTAACAATAATGTAATTGTAAACATTTGTTTTCATTAATTCATTAATACATCTTCTTAATATAGTGGCAGTTTATGAGTCTTGAATGTTGCATTATTACTTTTTGACAATATTTAATTATTGATGGAACGTGTTAAAAGAAGCTGAGCATATCTCAACTTCTTTAAAAGCAGTTGTTAAGCAATAAGTGGGCTGTAAAGTTATGGCTTCTATACGGCATCATTTATGCTCCTTGAAAGCGAACAGACAGGACTCTTCTTCTTTGATGTTCATGCTCATCATTCTTTTACCAGAAGCGCTACAGCTCCCAGTCCTCTTGTCATGTTTAATGGGATCCATTAAAGAACATTTACACAACAGGAGTCCTCTTAAAAAAAACTAAAACGCCAATCTTTCTGCAAACATATGAAGACAGGGATGCAGTGAGATGCAATGTTTTAAAACGATGAAGTTAGAGAGAAAAAAAAATATGGCAGACATACAGGGAGAGAGGGGAGAACAGATAAAGTGTTGATCTATATTTAATCTGTGTCTCTGTCCTTTGTTCTCAGCAACGGGCCTCACGAATGTCCTATAAATAAATTCAGAACAACTTTGACTCAGTGGACAGCAGAAAAGAGCAGAAGCCATTTTTAATTAACTCAGAGCTTCACAGCTTATTTTTAAATGAAATGCATGTGGCATCACATCAATCGAATAATTCAAAAAGATTAATAGACAAAACATTACAAGCTTTGTGTTTCAGTTCCTGCATGTTTCTTTTAGTACTTTTTTACCACAACCCTCTGTTTGGTTTGTTCTTTATTTTTTTCCTCCACATTGAATTACAAACATATAGAAGTTTAAACGGTAAAATGTGAGCAGTAATGATTATACACATGAGGCACTATTATTGGTTAGCATTTAATCTCAGTCAGAAGAGCAACAAAGGTCTTTAGCAGAACAATCTAGAACGTAAGAGGAAAAAAGACAGTTACAAATTAGCCTTAGTATCAACACTTTCCCACCGTGATTATGGCTTATAAAAAAACATCTTATTCATTTTTTATTTACATTTTAATAAGTGGGGATGATTGTATGTTTAGAATATAGAAGACATGTTTGGGAAAATAGGATTAAAAAAAATGTGCCACACTGCAAATTATAGCTACACAAAGAGATACCACAATATTTAGTTTCATACTGAAGGTTTATAATAATCCGTCTGCTTCTGAGATGATGTCAGCGTCAACATAAATGTAAAGAACAAATTAAACTGCTTGCTATTAAATGGACTTTACTTATATATCTCTTTTCTATTCAAACTGGTCCCTCTAGGCGCTTTAAACTGAAACCACATTCAGCACTGATACAAGCATCGGTTGGCAGCTTGGGGTTAAGTGCCTTGCCCAGGGGGCCATTGACACATGAATGAATTGGCTGCTGGAATTGAACCCATCCACATTCACATCACAATACATGAAATATTAATATTTAATATAATTAATATTGTACTATTATTATTATTAATATAATAATTAATATTTTATAAAAAATATTTCAACAATATCTTTGATAAACAATTGTAAATGCAAATGTTAATGGAGGCTCTAAAATTGAAAAGTACCTCAGTTAAAGTATTTCTAACAGTGAACCATTTACTGCAAAAGACAATATATATCAATGTGAGTCACTAAGCATTCATTTGGCTTGTTAGTTGGTTTAATCTTTGAGATTTTGTGGTTTATACAGCCTTCACGTGTCCATATAGCAGCATTAAAATGCAATTTGTGTCTGAAAAAAATTCTTGTGCACTGTTTTGACCAGTATCAAAATTTTGTTCCTAGGTTAAAAAATTCACTAAATCTTAAAAGTGGTGCCCAGAGGAGAGATGAGACCTTTGAGTAAAGGTACTCCCTGTACTGGCTGGTTGCCCCTATAAATTATATATGCTTTAGAATTACAAAACCTTTATCAAAGTCATGTTTGATTGCTGGATAAGCAGTCATGTTCATAACTGCCACTACTTAAAGTAATTCAAGAGTAGACGACATATTCAGGCATGAAGAAACGACCTAGTTAAGATAGAAGAAAAAGAGTGTGTAAAATCTATCATTTTTGATTTATTAGCATATTCCTAAATACTTTTATGTGTTATCCCAAATTCTCCAATTGCAAACTCTGTGTTTTATAAGCATATTTTGAACTTTCCAAAGGTCTTTAGTGTACTTTGTAGTTTATTTGCTTCTTCACAAATTTTTGGTCCAGTGAGAGCAAAATGGCTAAAAAAATAAAACATCATCTGTACCAGAGTGAAAGGAAGTTCCTGCCAAAATACATTGGTTTTAGTTTAAATGAATTGCTTGTGTGCAAAAAGGGAAATGAACAAAAACATATTTCAGGCAAAGCTTATGAATGTAGCCATAAATACTCCCTGAATTATTATGTTTCATTCACTCGTCTGATATGTTTGCTGATGGCTTCTGCAAAGTTTCCAACAATTCATGTAGAGTTAAAGTTCTCCACAATACAAGCTGAGTGCCGAGATGCCCATTAAAGCACTCTTTACCAGGAACAGGGCCACATTAAGCAGGTGCAAGAACCATTTTAGCTTCATAACTGTAGTTTCAAATACACTCAAGCTCCAATTAACAGCAGTAATTCCCTCAGCAGACTCATGCTGTTGGTCATAAAGCTTGTTCCTCATTTTATACTTTGAGTTCATTGATCAATTTTAAAGAGGAACATAAGTTTCAATAATTTTTTTCCCTCTCATAATCATAAAATTGAGCATTTGAATGTAAATGCTCAACTTTTTACCATATGAAATGGCATCATTTTTTTTCAACAACACATTTATTTTTAATTCTGTCTGCTTTTACTCATAGTTCTGGCAAAACAGCTTGTTTTCTACTTTTAATTTACAGGGAACTGTCTGTGTAAAAGTTAGAAGGAACCTTCATATCTTTTGTTTCTTGTCTCTAAGACAACAAAGGACACAGCTATAACAGAACCATGTAGTCTCCTTGTCTCAGTCAGTCAGTGTGAAACCCAGAATAGCATGACTGACAAAGGAGCAACAAAACCCAAAAACTTTTAACTTCAGCACCAGCCAACCACAATGACTTCATCTGTACCTTAGAGCAGACGCTGGCTGTGCTATGAGACCAGCATTCTTACTCCATAGGTATTAAAATTGGGGTGTAAATACCAAGGGAATGGAGCAAAATGAGAAACCAGAGTAGATATGGTGTAATAAGGGGAGAATTTAAGGTATTAAAAAGTATTAGTTAAAAGGGAAACAATGGACACTAATAACCTACCCTGCTGTTCAATGGACCGCCAGCTTTATTGCTGAGCCCCCACTTCTGTGTGTGTGTGTGTGTGTTGGTGGGAGGAGGAGGGAAGGAAGGAATGGTACACAATCCTGTGTCTTTCCCCTCTTGAGGTCTTATTAACCTTTACTCATCATTCAGAGACACACAAACTCACACAGTCCCGACTCTCCCACTCAGGCACGCTCCCGTCTGTTCACACACACAAAAAAAAGCACACACACGTTGTGTCTTTCTTATCTTCACAAGGACTTTGCATTAACTTCCATTTAATATTCCTTTATTTATCGCTGCAGAATAGCCGTTATCTTTCACCTAACCATTACCAGTACACGCCTAACCACACACTAAACCTGCCCTACTCTTAATAACCACCTCAGTCCTAAAACTGATCCCTATCCCCAAAACGACACTTCTTCTAGGGGCTTTGGCCCCCATAAGCAACACACACACACACTGTCTCCTCGTCAAGGAGATTTAATAGCTGACTAATTGGGTGGCTGGGGTAAATGTTTCTGATGAAAGTTAATGCCACAGTCATACATGGCTCCCTGTGGAGAGGGACTGTAAGACTGTGTGTGTGTGTGTTTGTGTGTGTGTGTGTGTGTGTGTGTGTGTGTGT